>JARBWK010000010.1:114043298-114184448 GCA_030556195.1 Anolis apletophallus
GAGAGAAATGGGGTGGTTGTATGTATTTTTGCATGCCCCTTTGTTTACCTTGCTGAGTATTAAATGGCCTTGCAGTTCAAAAGCCTCTCTTCTTACTTTCTGGCTGATAATATGTGTGGTAATATGGCAGTGTGGGAGAAATGGGGTGGTTGGATGTATTTTTGCATGCCCCTTTGTTTACCTTGCTGCAGATTAAATGGCCTTGCAGTTCAAAAGCCTCTCTTCTTACTTTCTGGCTGATAATATGTGTGGTAATACGGCAGTGTGGGAAAAATGGGGTGGTTGGATGTATTTTTGCATGCCCCTTTGTTTACCTTGCTGAGTATTAAATGGCCTTGCGATTCAACAGCCTCTCTTCTTACTTTCTGGCTGATAATATGTGTGGTAATATGGCAGTGTGGGAGAAATGGGGTGGTTGGATGTATTTTTCCATGCCCCTTTGTTTACCTTGCTGCAGATTAAATGGCCTTGCAGTTCAACAGCCTCTCTTCTTACTTTCTGGCTGATAATATGTGTGGTAATACGGCAGTGTGGGATAAATGGGGTAGTTGGATGTATTTTTACATGCCCCTTTGTTTACCTTGCTGAGTATTAAATGGCCTTGCGATTCAACAGCCTCTCTTCTTACTTTCTGGCTGATAATATGTGTGGTAATATGGCAGTGTGGGAGAAATGGGGTGGTTGGATGTATTTTTGCATGCCCCTTTGTTTACCTTGCTGCAGATTAAATGGCCTTGCACTTCAAAAGCCTCTCTTCTTACTTTCTGGCTGATAATATGTGTGGCAATATGGCAGTGTGGGAGAAATGGGGTGGTGGGATGTATTTTTATGCTCTGTTTTATATTGTTGTTATTAAATTGAAATGTTGATGTTTTATAACTTCATTTTATGCAAACTGCCCCGAGCCTGCTGGAAGGAGCGGTACATAAAAATGAATAATAAATATAAATAAATAAATAAGAAAATAGTTATACGTTTTACATTTCTGGGCAGGTGATCTTTGGGACTTGGTTCTTTAATCAGTAGCTCCCATGCTGAAAAAGTGTGAGCACCCCTGCTCTATAGATACCTGTTCTGACTTGCATACAGACTCAACTTAAGGACATACTTTGGGGAGGGGGGGGGCTGCCTTTTACATGACATTACCTGTAAATTATTTTAATCCCCCTTCTTAAAAAAAAGAGAAAGGCTAGGCTTCGGGCGTCCCCTTGTCCAAGTTCAAGGTCAGCGGAGTGTGAGGAGAGGCGGCCTGGTTACCTGGTGAAGAAGTCGGCGAAGCTGGTCCCGGCGAGGCCTCCTAGCCGCCTGAGCCGGTCCCCGTCCTGGGAGGCGACTGCAGTGGCGCTGCTGGCGGAAGGGAGGCTGGGCTGCTGCGGCAGAGGAGAAGGAGGAGGAGGCGGCGGCGGAGGAGGCGGAGGGAGTCGCTGCTGCTGCTGCTGCGCCGCCTGCTGCAAGTGCTCGGGGGCGCTCTGCCGGCGGCTGACCTCGAAGGTGTTGCGGGAGTGGAGGCTGATGTCCATGAAGGCCAGGGCGGGCAGGCAAGGCAGGGCCCTCCTCCCGCCCTCCTCCTCCTCTTCTTCTCCTGAGGAGGAGGAGGAGGACGAAGGCGACGACGAGGCGGAGGCTTCCTCCGGGAGGAAGAAGAGGCACCCGCCGTTGTGGAGCGGCTTCTCCTCCCCGCGCTCGGAGGGCGGCGGCGGTGGGAGCGGCGCCTCCTGGGCCTGAGGCCTGAGGAGGAAGCCGGCGTCGCCGTTGGTCATCCGGCCCGGGCCGCGGGCCTCCCCGTTGGGCGAGCCCTTCCCGGCCCAGTAGCGCCTCAGCCCAGGCCTGCGCTGGCCGGCCTCTTCCTCCTCCTCCGCCGCCGCCTCCTCCTCCTCCTCCGCCGGCTCCTCCGGGCCCGAAGGGAGCAAGGCCCCGCCGCCGCCGCCGCCTCCCGGGGCTCCGGCATCCTCCGGACCCACCATTTGCCCACGGCCCACGAGCCCAAGGGAGCCAGCGGCGCGGGCGGGAGGAGGCGGGAGGCGGGGAGGGAAGGCCCAGCTCTTGGCTCTCTGGCTCGCTCTGGCTCTCGCTCGCGCGGCCTGAGGGGGCCCGGCTCGCGCAGGCGCCTCCTACGCTGCCATCGCGGGGCCTCGCGCCACCATAGAGCAGGCGGAAGGGCAGCAGACTTGTAAACATCCGGTCCGGCGCTCTGGCCGCCGCCGCCGCCGCCGCCCCACACCTCAGCCCGGAAGGCCCTTCTGGGCGGGGCTTGCTTCCCTCTCGTTACCCAATCGCAGGCGTGGGCGGACTGAGGACTCCCTCCCTCCCTCCCTCCTCCTCCGGGTGCAGCTGCCTGCCCAGGTCGCCCTGGGAAAGGAGAGGAAGGAAGGAAGTAGGGAAAGGAAGGGGGGAAGGAAGGAAGGAAGGGGGAGGAAGGAAGAAGGGGAAGGAAGGAAGGGGGGAAGGAAGGGGGTAGGAAGGGAGGAAGGAAGGGGGAAGGAAGGAAGGAAGGAAGGGGGGAGGAAGGAAGAAGGGGAAGGAAGGAAGGGGGAGGAAGGAAGGGGGGAAGGGAGGAAGGAAGGGGAAGGAAGGAAGGAAGGGGGAGGAAGGAAGAAGGGGAAGGAAGGAAGGGGGGGAAGGAAGGGGGAAGAAAGGAAGGAAGGGGAAGGAAGGAAGGAAGGGGGAGGAAGGAAGAAGGGGAAGGAAGGGAGGGGGGAGGAAGGAAGGGGGTAGGAAGGGAGGAAGGAAGGGGGAAGGAAGGAAGGAAGGGGGGAGGAAAGGAAGGAAGAAGGGAAAGGAAGGGAGGAAGGAAGAAGGGAGAGGGAGGGAGGAAGGAAGAAGGGAAAGGGAGGAAGGGGGGAGGAAGGAAGGGGGCAGGAAGGAAGGAAGAAAGGAAGGGGGGAGGAAGGAAGGCAGGAAGGAAGGGGAGGAAGGAAGAAGGGGAAGGAAGGAAGGGGGGAGGAAGGAAGGGGGGAGGAAGGGGGAGGGAGGGAGGAAGAAAGGGGGAGGAAGGAAGGGGGGAGGAAGGAAGGGGGGAGGAAGGAAGAAGGGAAAGGAAGGGAGGAAGGAAGAAGGGAAAGGAAGGGAGGAAGGAAGAAGGGAAAGGAAGGAAGAAAGGGAGGAAGGGGGGAGGAAGGAAGGGGGGAAGGAAGGAGGGGGGAAGGGAGGAAGGAAGGAAGGGGGGAAGGAAGGAAGGGGGGAAGGAAGGAAGGGGGGAAGGAAGGAAGAAGGGAAAGGAAGGAAGGAAGGGGGAAGGAAGAAGGGAAAAGAAGGAAGGGGGAAGGAAGGAAGGAAGGGGGAAAGGAAGGAAGGGGAAGGAAGGAAGGGGGAAGGAAGGAAGGAAGAAGGGAAAGGAAGGAAGCAAGGGGGGAAGGAAGGAAGGGGGAAGGAAGGAAGGGGAAAGGAAGGAAGAAGGGAAAGGAAGGGAGGAAGGAAGGGAGGGGGAAGGAAGGAAGGAAGGGAGAAATGAAGGAAGGGGGGAAGGAAGGAAGAAGGGGAAGGAAGGAAGGAAGGAAGGAAGAGGAAGGAAGGAAGGAAGAAGGGAAAGGAAGGAAGGGGGAAGGAAGGAAGAAGGGAAAGGAAGGAAGGAAGGAAGGAAGGGGAAAGGAAGGAAGGGGGGAGGAAGGAAGAAGGGAAAGGAAGAAAGGGGGAGGAAGGAAAGGGGGAAGGAAGGAAGAAGGGAAAGGAGAAGAAAGAAGGAAACAAGGAAGGAAGGAAGGAAGAAGGGAAAGGAAAGGAAGGAAGAGGGGGAAGGAAGAGAAAGAATGGATGAAGAAGGGAGAAAGGAGGGAAGGAAAGAAAGAAAGAAGAAAAGGAAGAGGGGAAAGGAAGAGAAAAGGAGGGAATGAATGAAGAAAGGAAGAGAAAGAAGGAGGGAAAGAACGAAGAAAGGAAGGGAAGAGGGAAGGAAGAGGGGGAAGGAAGAGAATGAATGAATGAAGAAGGGAGAAAGGAGGGAAGGAAAGAAAGAAAGAAGAAAAGGAACAGGGGAAAGGAAGAGAAAAGGAGGGAATGAATGAAGAAAGGAAGAGAAAGAAGGAGGGAAAGAAGGCGTGGGCTGACTGAGGACTCCCTCCCTCCTCCTCCAGGTGCAGCTGCCTGCCCAGGTCGCCCTGGGAAAGAAGAGGAAGGAAGGAAGGGGGAAGGAAGGAAGGGGAAGGAGGAAGGGGGAAGGGAGGCATCGGGAAGGGAGGAAGGGGGAAGGGAGGCATCGGGAAGGGAGGAAGGGGGAAGGAAGGAAGGGGGAAGGAGGGAGGGAAAGGAAGAGAAAGAATGAATGAAGAAGGGAGAAAGGAGGGAAGGAAAGAAAGAAAGAAGAAAAGGAAGAGGGGAAAGGAAGAGAAAAGGAGGGAATGAACGAAGAAACGAAGAGAAAGAAGGAGGGAAAGAACGAAGAAAGGAAGGGAAGAGGGAAAGAAGAGAAGGAAGAGGGGGAAGGAAGAGAATGAATGAATGAAGAAGGGAGAAAGGAGGGAAGGAAAGAAAGAAAGAAGAAAAGGAACAGGGGAAAGGAAGAGAAAAGAAAGGAAGAGAAAGAAGGAGGGAAAGAACAAAGAAAGGAAGAGAAGGAAGAGAAGGAAGGGAAGAGGGAAAGAAGAAAAGGAAGAGGGGGAAGGAAGAGAAAGAATGAATGAAGAAGGGAGAAAGGAGGGAAGGAAAGAAAGAAAGAAGAAAAGGAAGAGGGGAAAGAAAGAAAAGGAGGGAATGAATGAAGAAAGGAAGAGAAAGGCGGGAAAGAACGAAGAAAGGAAGAGAAGGAAGGGAAGAGGGAAAGGAAGAGAATGAAAGAACAAAGAAAGGAAGAGAAAGAAGGGAAGAGGGAAAGAAGAGGGGGAAGGAAGAGAATGAATGAAGAAGGGAGGAGGGAAGGAAAGAAAGATAAAAGGAGGGAACGAATGAAGAAAGGAAGAGAAGAGAGGGAGGAGGGAAAGGAAGAGAATGAAAGAACGAAGGAAGGAAGAGAAAGAAGGGAAGGAAGAGGGGGAAGGAAGAGAGTGAAGAAGGGAGGAGGGAATGAAAGGAAGAGAAAAGGAGGGAACGAATGAAGAAAGGAAGAGAAGGAAAGGAGGAGGGAAAGGAAGAGAATGAAAGAACAAAGAAAGGAAAAGAAAGGGGGGAAGAGGGAAAGAAGAGAAGGAAGATGGGAAATAAAGAGGATGAAAGAAGGAAGGAGAAAATGCTGAGAAGGGGGAAATAAAGAGAGAAGGAAGGAGGTAAAGAAGAGGAAATAAAGAGAAAGGAAAGAGAAAATAAAGTGAAAAGAAGAATGAAGAAAGGAAAAGGAAGGAGGCAAGGAAGAAGGGAAATCTCTATCTCTTCTCTATATTATATTATTTTATATATATATAAAACAGCGGAATGTTTGTGTGTGTGTGTGGGTGTGTGTGTGGGTTTGTATGTATGTGCCGGCGTTCTGATTGGCTGCCACTTTCACAGGCCACAGCGACCAGCGCAGGTGAGGGACCTGCACAAAACTTGGGGACACATAACCCCCCTGACCCCCTTTACGTCCTGGTGTGGTTTGGGGGACATGGACCACGGATTATAAGATTTGTAGTACATTCAAACAATTTGGTTCCCACAGACCACTGCGGCCACCTAAAAGGACCAAAACAGACCACACTTGGCACACACATCCCCCATTACCCACTCTACGTCCTGGGGCACTTTGGAGGAGGGTGGGCCATGGATTATGGGACTTGAAGTACCTCTACTCACTTCCCAAGTCCGCTGCGACCCTCATCCAATTACTGATCGAGACCACACTTGGCACACATAACCCCCATGACTGCCTTCACGTCCTGGTGAGGTTGGGAGGGCTGCCAATGGACGATGGTACTTTCACACCCCTCTACTACCACAGACCACTACGACCCCCAACAAACACCTATGAACACCACTCTTGGCACACAGAGCCCCAGTGACCCACTCGACATCCTACTGCAGTTTACAGTAGGGCAGACCATGGGTGATGGGACTTGAAGTACCTTCCCTCACTTTCAAAGACTGCTGCAAACCTAATCCAATGACTGATCAACACCAAACCTGGCACACATAGCTCTCATGACCCACTCTACATCCTGCTGCAGTTTGGAGGAGGGCAGACCATGGATGATGGGACTTGCAGTACCTTCCCTCACTTTCCAACACTGCTGCAAACCTAATCCAATGACTGATCAACACCAAGCCTGGCACACAGAGCTCTCATGACCCACTCTACATCCTGGTACTGGTTTGTGTGAGACGGACCACGGATGCTGGGACTTGAAGTACCTTCACTCACTTCCTACAAACAATACAACCCTCATCCATTCACCAATACAGACCAAACTTGCCACACACAGCCCCCATGACCCACTCTATATCCTGCTGCAGGTTAGGGGAGGGTGGACCACAGATGATGGGACTTACACTACCTTCAGTAATTTCATGATACCACTGCAACTCCCAATACTGCTGGATCAAGACCAAACTTGACACACACAGCCCCATGACCCACTCTACATCCTGATGCACTTCTCAGATGACCCGGGCAACGCCGGTTCCCCAAGCTAGTAGAGAATAAAGGAAGAGAAGGAAGATAGGGAGGGGAGAAAGAAAGTGAATAAAGGAAAGAAAAAAGGAGGGAGGAAAACAAAAAGAATTAAGGAGAAAGGAGGAGAAAGGAGGAAGGAAAAAAAAGATGTTTCTTAAGCTGTTGGGAATTGTGGGAATTAAAGTCCAAAACACCTGGAGGGCCAAAGTTTGCCCATGCCTGCCACATAGACTTCATTCCACTGAATGTGGCAAGTGTTTGGAAGAGTAGATTACCATACAGCTCAGGCATACTCCATTGTAAATGTAATTAGATTATTTCCCTACCTCTATCACACACTAGCAAACTATCTGTTTTATTCAGGAGTTCTCAGTTGACTTCATCATCATCATGGTTTTTTTATATCCCGCCCCCTCTCCACAAGGACTCAGGGCGGCTCACAACAGAATCAAGTCACACTACAGACATAAGCAGAAACCAAAAAGACAAAACATATATAACCAAGAATCATAAACAAAAATTGTACCGGGTTTTAAAAAAAAATTGCACTGCAGAGGCAAAGCCAGTTAAAAACCTGTAGCACCCATGGGCCCGTTCGTGCCACTGGGGGTGACGCGCCGGGGGTCCCGTTGGCATTGGGACCCGCACAGGCTGGAAGGGACTCGGAGGATGAGTTGGAAGGCCCAGAGCAAGATTGGTCAGCCGTACCTTTGCCCAGTTCACCTGTAGAGAGTTTAGCCTGGGATCTCGAGTGGGAGCATTCTCCCGGGGAAGGAGCGGACCAGGTGGAGATGGGAGGCAGCGAAGCAGATAGCGGAGATAGTTATGAATTCCCAAATGGCCGAGGTTCCCAAGAGCTGGCCGGGCAGCAGATGGAGGCTAGCGGCTGGGAAACTCCGGGGAGGCGGCTTCTCAGGAAGATAGCGATACTAGACTGGAAGAGCGGGGCCGTTCTCACAACAGGCGCAGGGACATAGAGGAGGGCAGGAGGAGCTGGCATCTGTCCCTAGACCGTCACCGTTCGGAAAGTAGAGACTGGAGACGCCGGGCCCTAGATCGTCGGGGTTCCAGGCCGAGGATTAAGAACGGCCCGTGGGAACTGATCGTCAGTTCTCCGGCCACGTCTTTCCTGAATAGGCGCGAGCGGGAGTGGGACCACAAGCCAGCAGTGGTCATCAAGCCTTGCCTTGCATTGGCCTTGTTTCTTGAGCCGCAGCGGTAACCGGCACCTAGCCCTGTTTCCTGAATCGCAGAGCATTGGGGAACCCTGCCCTGTTTCCTGATTCGCATTGAATTGCGGAGCCTTGCCATGTTTCCAGCTTATTTGCTACGTTACTTTGGACTACTTGCTTAACACCTTGAACACTTGCATATTATTGGACTATTTACTCTTTGGAACTGTTTTTATATACTCAATAAAGTAGTTAGCCTTCAGTACGTCTCTGTGTGTGTGATTAAGGGGCCCGCTACGTCCGCGATTGTGACAAAACCACTAAGTCTTGACAAGACGAAAAGACCACCACCATAATGAAATGTAATCAACCATTTTTGAAATTCAGCTTCCACAGCCAGGTTTTTAGCTCTTTCCTAAAGTTAGCTAGGGAGGGTGCCGTCTGATGTCTTTAGGGAGAGCATTCCAAAGCTGGGGGGTCACCACCGTGAAGGCCATTTCTCTCGTCCCATGAGCCGTGCTTGTGAGGGTGGTGAGACTGTGAGAAGGGGCCCCCAAAGGACTTTAATCCCTGAGTTGGTTCATAGGGGGAGATGGGGTCAAGCAAATAGTCTGGACCCGAACTATAAAGAGCTTTTTAGGTAATGTCCTGCACTTTGAATTGGGCCCGGAATTGGGCTGCTTTAACAAAGGATTCGTGTGCTCCCTGTAGTCAGCTCTTGTTAGAAATCTG
The DNA here is from genome assembly GCA_030556195.1 of Anolis apletophallus. Taxonomy (NCBI): domain Eukaryota; kingdom Metazoa; phylum Chordata; class Lepidosauria; order Squamata; family Anolidae; genus Anolis; species Anolis apletophallus. The sequence goes on from JARBWK010000010.1 coordinate 114,051,720, forward strand.
GCTGCTGCCCTTTACACTAATTTCAGTTTTTGAACTGTCTACATAGGCAGCCCCACGTAGAGTGCATTGCAGTAATCCATCTGAGATTTGTCATCACATTGTAGAGCAGTATTTCTCAACCTTCCTAATGCCGTGACCCCTTAATACAGTTCCTCATATTGTGGTGACCCCCAACCATAAAATTAATTTAGTTGCTACTCCATAACTGTAATTTTGCTACTGTTATGAATCGTAACATCAATATCTGCACCAAATTTGGCACAAATACCTGATACTCCCTAATTTTAATAGGGGGTTGGGCGGGATTGACTTTGTCGTTTATGAGTTGTAGTTACTGTCATTTATAGTTCACCTATAATCAAGGAGCGTTCTGAACTCCACCAACATGGAATTGAACCAAAGTTGGCACACAGAACTCCCGTGACCAACAGAAAATACTACTGGAATGGTTTGGTGGGCATTGACCTTGAGTCTTAGAGCTGTAGTTCACCTTTATACAGAGAGCACTGTGGACTCAAGCAATGATGGATCTGGACCAAACTTGGCATGGATCCCCAAGATGTGAACACTGGTGGAGTTTGGGGACAATAGACCTTGACATTTGGGAGTTGTAGTTGCTGTAGTTGTAGTTGCATCTACTATCAAAGAGCATTCTGAACCCCACCAATGATAGAATTGGGCCAAACTTCCCACACAGAACTCCTATGACTAACAGAAAATACTATGCTTTCTGATGGTCTTTGGTGACCCCTCTGACACCCCCCTCGTGACCCCCTCAGGGGTCCCGACCCCCAGGTTGAGAAACACTGTTGTAGAGAGTTGTTCCCGCCTGTTGTCTTTGTGAAAAGAAACACCTCTCCTGAACTGTCTGTTAGGCCTCTGGCTTCAGGGGTTGTGGGTTGTGGTGGTGTGCAGGGATCTGTGTGATTTTCAGTGCAGGGCCAAGGTGATGAAATTCTGGCAAAGCAGTGAAGGGAATTTAGTTTTTCTGAGAGTCCAGTGGGCGGGAATGGAGACACCTGGCTTGCTGATTCTAGCCGCAGCTGTGACTTTCCCAGGGAAAAGGGAGGGAAATGTGAGAATGTTGAGATCTTGTTATTAGCCCTGTCAAGGTTGAAATTCAGTTCCTGGTCAACTTTCGATTCTACTGCAAGCAGTTCCACGAATTTCATGATTTTTGGTCATTCCTGACAGAACTTTGAGCTTGCCTTTTTTTGGGACTAACCTAGTTTTAAGATCTGTTGCTTCTTAGTGGATTTATATTCAGAGACCTTACAACTTTATTAACCTGAGGCTTTGGAAACATTTCCTGGGATTTTCTCGAATGCTTTTTGCCTTGGCTATTTTCATGTTTACTGTTATTTTTTTGGACATTGTTTACTTCAATAAATAGACTGTTATTTCCAGCCGTGGTTGTGTGAATATTTAAAGGGCCCTGGTTCTCGGCCGGTGTGCGACACTGTAATTTTTGTTTCTTCCAAATCAATGTCTTCACTCAGTTTGATTCTGTTTGTATTACTGGAGCAGCTCTAAGAGACTTGTGGTTATTTTATATCCCAAGATATCCATAAGAGTGCTAGAGCATTCTTAGTGTTAGGAAATAATGAACATGGCCAGAGATCCTTTGATCCCTTGTAGTTTTGTACTCTGAAACAGAGTGCTGGTATCTTTCCTAGGATTAAAAGAAGCTTTATTTATGATTAACTCACTGTATGGACCACAGCTCTCCAGAACATTCTTTCTTCTTTAGCCTGTCCAGATTCTCTAGCCCTAATCTTGTTTCCTCCTCCTCTCTCTCTCTCGGCATTACTTCGCGAACGAAGATTCAGGAAGGACTCATCCCACGCTTTTTGCAAGCGCGCTGATGACTAAAAAGGCCAATCTGAGATAGGCAAGTTCGGTTGCAGAAAGCACAGCAGAAAGTCTCCTTGGGTGATATTGTTTCCAAGTTGCGGTTCTTTCTGCATTGTCGTTTCTCTTGGAGACTCATTCGCCGTGTCTTCTCGAAAAAGGCCGCAGCATTTATTTATTTATTATTTGGTTTTGTATTCCGCTCCTCCCTGCAGGCTTGGGGCGGGTCACAACATATAAAACCGGCGGCATGTGGTGGCCATGCAGCCGTACAATAAAACAGTAAAGTATTAAAACATTAAAACAATACGAGTCACATCGCTAAGTATTAAGAAACGCATACATTTCCTGAAACCCGAGACGCCAGTATATTAGGCAACTGTAAAGACAGTCACCCTGTCCGGTGGTCTAATCAAAGGCTAATTTGAACAGCATGGTCTTAACCGCCCTCCGAAAGGGGATTAGATCTTGTATGGTCCGGATATCACTTGGCAGGGAGTTCCATAGCACCGGAGCTGCTATGGAAAAAGCTCTCTGCCTGGTTGTGGACAGATGGCAGGAGCGGATTGTTGGCACCAACAACAGATTTTGTTCCTCTGAACGTAGTGATCTCGGGGGAATGTATGGGGCAAGGCGGTCCCTCAGGTACGCAGGCCCTAGGTCGTACAGGGCCTTAAAGGTTAACACCAACACCTTGAAAACAATTCGGTGCTCCATAGGAAGCCAGTGCAGTTGCCGGAGAGTGGGCGTAATGTGCTCCCTTCCGGCGTTCCTGCTAGCAAGCGAGCAGCGCATTCTGCACTAGCTTGAGCTTCCGGATTGTCGCCAAGGAAGACCTACGTAGGGCGTTACAGTAGTCCAGCCTCGAGATGACCGTCGCTTGGATCACCGCGGCCAGATCGTGCCTGGACAGGTAGGGTGCCAGTCGCCTAGTCTGTCGTAGGTGGAAAAACGCCGTCTTGCTGACCACGGAGACCTGAGTCTCCATGGTCAGCAAGGGGTCCAATTGAACACCTAAGCTCTTAACCAAGGATGACGGGCTGAGACGCTCGCCATCCAGGGTAGTCAACCGGCACTCATCCAGCCCAGGGCGACCGGGCCACAAGAGCTCCGTCTTCGACGGGTTCACCTTCAGCCGGCTGGCACGCAGCCAACCAGTCACGGCTTTGAGGCAGCGATGGAAACAATCGGGTACGGAGTCCGGCCTGCCGTCCATTCTCAGCAGAAGCTGGGTGTCATCAGCGTACTGGTAACACTCCAGACCAAAGTCGCAGGCCAGCTGGGCCAGGGGGCGCATGTAAATGTTGAATAATAAGGGGGAGAGGATGGCCCCCTGGGGGACCCTCACAGTTAAGTGGGAGCCTCCAGAGACCCCCCCCCCCCCACACGCTGTCCCCGGTCCCGGAGGAAGGAGGCCACCCATTTAAGGGCAGTCCCCCCGACTCCGGACACGGCCACACGGGTCAACAAGGCGTGATCTACAGTATCAAATGCTGCTGTCAGGTCTAACAGAACAAGCAGGGCTGATCCACCCTGGTCCAGCTGGCGGCAAAGTTGGTCTGTAATGGCGACAAACACGGTCTCCGTCCCATGCCCAATACGGAAGCCGGACTGGAAGGGATCAAGTCCAGCTGTGTCTTCTAAGAACCGCTGCAGCTGATCCGCTGCTGCCCTCTCAATTACTTTGCCTAAAAAAGGCAAGTTGGAAACAGGCCTGTAATTGGAGGGAGCCGAAGGATCTAGATTCGGCTTCTTCAGCAGCGGTCTAACCAAAGCCTCTTTCAATCCCCCTGGGAAGACTCCTTGCTCAAGGGAGCTATTTATGATTGTGCCCAGGGGGCCTCGTAGCCCCTCCCGGCAAGATCTAATTAGCCAGGAGGGGCACGGGTCGAGGGAGCAAGTAGTTGGTCTAGCTGCAGCGAGTAACTTATCGACAGCTGCTGCGTCCAGCAGTTGGAAGCGGGTGAAGGAGGGCCCGCCGAGTGGTGGCGGAGTCTCGAGTTCGCTAACTGTATCAAGAGTGGCAGGGATGTCCCGGCGGAGCGTCGAAATCTTGTCAGCGAAATAGTTCTGAAAAGCCTCAGCTGTCGGAGCCAAACCCCTATCATTTGGGACAGTTGGGATTGTTGTCAAAGACCGAATTATCTTAAAAAGTTGAGCTGGGCGTGAACTGGCTGACTCTATCAAGGAAGAATAATAGACTTTTTTCGTTTCCTTGATAGCATGCTCATAAACCTCTTTGAACTGTTTATAAGCCGATTTCGATGCTCCGTCACAGAGGCTCCGCCACACGTCCTCTAGCTGTCTCTTCCTCCGTTTCATCGCTCGCAACTCCTCGGTAAACCAGGGTGAGCGATTTCGACGGGGGATGAGAGAGCGCCTGGGGGCGATCTCGTCCAGGGCCGTTGTGGATAGTGCATCTCCATGCCTCCCGATGTGCGGCCAGGGTGGACCATTGTTGGTGATCAATCTGGCCAAGCCTGAGATGTTGTTTCAGGGAGTCCTTATCTCTCTTTTGGGGGCACCTCTCTTGCGCTGACCCGTGGTGAGTTCACCATAGAGTAGTATCTTTGGGAGGCGGTGGTCCTCCATCCTAGAGATGTGCCCTGCCCAGCGCAGCTGTGTTCTCAATAGCATGGCCTCAATGCTGGTGATCCCTGCTTGCTCAAGGACAGCAACATTTGTCACATAATCGGTCCAGTGTATATTTAGGATTGTGCGAAGACAGCGCTGATGAAAGTGTTCGAGGAGTCATAGGTGTTGCCGATAGGTGACCCATGTTTCAGACCCATGGAGGAGGATGGACAGTATGATAGCTCTGTACACACTGATTTTGGTACTTTGCCTCAGGTTCTTGTTGCTCCACTCTTTTGTGAAGCCTTCCAAATGCATTATATGCCTTTGATAATCTGTGATCTATCTCTTTGTCAATCTTGGCGTCTGAAGAGGTGATGCTTCCCAGGTGGGTGAACTGCTGAACGGACTTAAGCACAGATGTGCCTATGCTGACGTGGGGATGATTGTGTTCTTCCTGTTTCCTCCTCCAGACTTAAGAAAATTCTGAAAATTCTCCACCCCTTTCTCTCAAAATGTGTCAACCTTATAATGCATCAGACTGTAGATTATATTAAACATTATTAAATTTTGTTGATAATTATGAGTTATATTTATATCATACCTATTCTCAATGGAGAGATTGTCCAGGCTGGCCAAAATCCTGTATGTGCTGGAGTTTTCAAAAATATCTGTATGATATGCTTTCTGTCTCAATTCCAAAGAAATATTTATCCATTTTAAATTACTCTGTAATGTGTCTATGAGCAAACCATTGTATTATAAAACCACCTGTCATAAATTCCTCTCTTGTCTCTAACTTTTGTTGTTTATTATGCAATAGTAATAAATCCTTGTAAGTCAAACAGTGCTCCAAAGAGATTTCTCTTTTAAACAATGCTTCAGCTGGAGAACCCCATAGTGACATCTCTGGATATAATCTATTCTGATATTTATTCTGCCTTCGTATCCATTGTTTGAGTTTCTCCTACTTTGATAGGCCCACTGGGGTTTTCCCTGACTTTCCTTCCCTAATTACATTTGCAGTTACCACAGACTGAACCAACCAACCAACCAACCAACTTTCCTTTTCCTTCCTTCCTTCCTTCCTTCCTTCCTTCCTTCCTTCCTTCCTTCCTTTGCTCCCTCCCTCCTGTGTAACACATTAGCATTTAGAACTATGACCAGAAACATTTATAGCATTATTGCAGCACGCCATTAGAGTGCTATCCCGATGCTATAACTACAATTATAGTCATTGGTGCTCTTTAGCTTTTACCTAGTTTGAAATGGTTGAACAGAAGTTTCCGAAGCTTTAGGTGGTCTTACTGCCTATTTCAATGAAAACCAGCTGATTCCTAATCCATCTAAAATGCAGACGTGTGCTTTTTATCTTAAGGACAGACAAGCATCTCGAGCTTTGAGGATTACCTGGGAAGGAATCCCACTGGAGCATTGCAGCACACCCAAATACCTGGGAGTTACTCTGGACCATGCTCTGACTTACAAGAAGTACTGCTTGATTATCAAAGAGTGGGTGCTAGAAATAATATCATACAAAAGCTGACGGGCACAACCTGGGGATCACAACCAGACACAGTGAAGACATCTTCCCTCGCACTTGGCTACTCCGCTGCTGAGTGCGCATGCCCAGTGGGGAAGGCATCATTAAAACAGTGGATGTGGCCCTTAATGAGACATCCCACATTATCACAGGATGTCTACGCCCAACACTGCTGGATAAATTGTACTGTTTATATGATATGGCACCACCTGATATCTACCGGGAAGTAGCAGCCAGCCATGAAAGGACCAAAGCATTAAAAACCCTGGGCCATTCTCTGTTCGGATATCATGCAAGTGTGGAGAAGAGCAAATCACAGACCACTTACTGCAGTGTGAGCCCTGCCACATGCATAATGGAGGACCTTCTTACAGTGACACCAGAGATACTTGAAAAGGCCAGCTTCTGGTTAAAAGAAATCTAGCATAATGCCAAGTTTTTAACTTTGAGGTTTTTTATACATTATAACTATATTCTCAATTTGCTTATGACACGATAAATAATCCCAGTTTGGGTCCTCATATGTTACTGAACAACAACAGCAGGCCTTGAGTTTGACACATGTGAAATAAGGGATCCAAAGCCACTGACGTTTGACCTCATCACGAAGGACTAAATTCAGCGGCATGCATCGGTTTAGCCCAGGTCATCTATGCAGCCTGCCGGCTTCCATCATACGATGCTTGCACAACTCCGTGGGTGAAGGAGGGCAGAGCCGGTGCATTCCGCCACCACAGCAACACAAGACGCTTCCCATGTTGCCGTTGAAGTTCATGGGAGGAAGCCGCACACTGCACGCATGCTCCATGCTTCCCTGCATGGGATCAGCTGTAAGAGGAGCCGGGCGATGCGGGGTGTGGGCTCCAACGAAGCGGAGCGACTCCAGCGGCTGTGTGACAAGGTCGTAAGTGGCATGACATAGTGGGGACTTGAGATGGTATAGTTCAAGTCCCAGACCAATGACATTACATTACCTCTCACATGCACACTTGAAATCTGCTTAGAGTAACTATAATGAGATGAACTCCTTGTGAGGTGCCCTCCTTCCTATCTTTTAAAAGTCCATTGGGAAGAGTAAGTAAAGTGCTGTCCAACTTCTAACCAGCCAAGGGCCGGATTCCAGGTCACTGATGACCTGGGGGGCCGCTTGGCCCCGTCCCCGGCTGCCGGGATACTTTGGGAGAGAGGGAGAAGCCATGGGGCACCCCCTCCCTTCCAAGGCATCCTGGCCGCAGATGAAGCTGGCGGTTTCGCCGGCTTCAGCTGCTGCCGGGATGCCTTGGAAGGGAGAGAGGCGCCGCGGGGGACCCCCCTCCCTTCCAAGGCATCGCGGCAGCCGCGGAAGCCGGCGCTGGCTTCAGCCGCTGCCGCGATGCCTTGCAAGGGAGGGAGGCGCCGCCGGGGGACCCCCCTCCCTTGCAAGGCATCGCGGCCGTCGCGGAAGCCGGCGCCAGCTTCCGCCGCGCGATGCCTTGCAAGGGAGGGAGGCGCCGCCGGGGGACCCCCTCCCTTGCAAGGCATCGCGGCAGCCGCGGAAGCCGGCGCCGGCTTCAGCCGCTGCCGCGATGCCTTGCAAGGGAGGGAGGCGCCGCCGGGGGACCCCCCCTCCCTTGCAAAGCATCGGCGCCGGCGAGAGAGAGAAGAAGAGGGCGGTGCAGGGAGGAGGAGCTAGCTCTCTTCCTCCTCCTTGTACCACCTCTTGTCCCTCTCACCGGCGCCGATGCGATCCGGTTTGCATCGGGCGGCGCGGAGAGAGGACGGAGGGGCGGTGCAGGGAGGAGGAGCTGGCTCACTTCCTCCTCCCAGCCCCCCCTCTCCCTCCTCAGCTGCCGCCATTTTTAAAAAAAAATTTAGAATTTTTTATTTAAAAAAAAATGGCAGCCGGGGGCATAGCGGGGGGCCGTGTCCAAAAGGCTGGAGGGCCGTGTATGGCCCCCGGGCCGCCAGTTGGACAGCCCTGGTATAGAAGAACAGCCAGTCTGTGCTTGTAAACTCCAGGTTGTATTGGTTCCCGTGCACAAGCAATCTCTCTTTTCATTTCCCACAGGTCACTGGCTGAATTGTTGTGATGTCATGGAATATTTAAGGGACGTTTGTAATGGTTAAAGTACAAGTCCCAGTAATGGAATGTTAAATGATGAAGCCTTTGTGAAAGAAATAAAGGATCAATTGGGATGGGGAAACTCACATACCATCATTGACTTATTGTCTCACTTTCTTTCACAAATGTAGCTGTAGATACAGTGAAGATTTTTCTCTTGGAGTGGTTTTTCAGCTCAAAACACACACATTTCTCACCACATAGAAGAAAAAGCAGCTAAGTGATTATATTTAAAAGAATCCCTGTTAGCAGATAAAGGACCTGAGAGCTTTCCCTCACCCTGTCTTTGATTTGCAACTTGCAACCTTCACAATTGTTTAAAAAGAGAAAAGGAAAGAAAAAAGTGAGAATATGGTGCAGAAGTATACACGGACCTCTATATCCATGGGGTGTATGTTCCAAAATTCCCAGTGGATACTTAAATATGCAGAAAATAGCAAACCTATCTTGACCTATATTTAGTTGGACGCATACCGGGACCTAGAGCCAGGGGCGGTCCTACAGGTAGGCCAAGGAAGAGGCCGCATGGGGCACCATCTGGGAAGGGGCGAATTCCCCCGCCCGCCGGACACCGGTGCCAGACAGCGTCCTGGCCCTGCCGATGTTCCTCAGGCAGTGCCGCGGCTGCCTGCTTTTGGGCCCCGGCCTTGTGTGCTCTGACGCCGCTTCTGGGCATGTGCAGAGGTTTTCGCACAGGCGCAGTTGCTCCGGAGCTGAAGTTGAGCGCAGACAGCGTCCTGGCCCTGCCGATGTTCCTCAGGCAGCGCCGCGGCTGCCTGCTTTTGGGCCCCGGCCTTGTGTGCTCTGACGCCGCTTCTGGGCATGTGCAGAGGTTTTCGCACAGGCGCAGTTGCTCCGGAGCTGAAGTTGAGCGCAGACAGCGTCCTGGCCCTGCCGATGTTCCTCAGGCAGCGCCGCGGCTGCCTGCTTTTGGGCCCCGGCCTTGTGTGCTCTGACGCTACTTCTGGGCATGTGCAGAGGTTTTCGCACATGCGCAGTTGCTCCGGAGCTGAAGTTGAGCGCAGACAGCGTCCTGGCCCTGCCGATGTTCCTCAGGCAGCGCCGCGGCTGCCTGCTTTTGGGCCCCGGCCTTGTGTGCTCTGACGCCGCTTCTGGGCATGTGCAGAGGTTTTCGCACAGGCGCAGTTGCTCCGGAGCTGAAGTTGAGCGCAGACAGCGTCCTGGCCCTGCCGATGTTCCTCAGGCAGCACCGCGGCTGCCTGCTTTTGGGCCCCGGCCTTGTGTGCTCTGACGCTGCTTCTGGGCACGCGCGGAGGTTTTCGCACAGGTGCAGTTGCTCCGGAGCTGAAGTTGAGCGCAGACAGCGTCCTGGCCCTGCCAATGTTCCTCAGGCAGCACCGCAGCTGCCTGCTTTTGGGCCCCGGCCTTGTGTGCTCTGACGCCGCTTCTGGGCATGTGCAGAGGTTTTCGCACAGGCGCAGTTGCTCTGGAGCTGAAGTTGAGTGCAGACAGCGTCCTGGCCCTGCCGATGTTCCTCAGGCAGCGCCGCGGCTGCCTGCTTTTGGGCCCCGGCCTTGTGTGCTCTGACACCGCTTCTGGGCATGCGCGGAGGTTTTCGCACAGGCGCAGTTGCTCTGGAGCTGAAGTTGAGTGCAGGAGCAACTGCGCATACGCGAAAACCCTCCGCGCATGCCCAGTAGCCCTGTGCACAGAAGCCTGTAAGCAAAGCACTCCCTATCGGGCAGGAAGGGAGTGCTTCCCCTCTCCCTTTGTCTCTGCCCTGCTGCCGAATACGGTGACCCAATTGGGAAGGCAGGGGGCGGAGACAAAGGGAGAGGGGAGTGGAGCCAAAGAGGTATTGGCGACGTATTGCCTCCTGACAGCCGGGAGCATCAAGGAGAGACAGGCGCAACTGCTCAGGCAAGTAGTAATATATAATATTTTATTTTACTTTATTTTGGGTTATTTGAGTTTTGTAGGAGTAACAAAAATATTTAGTAGAGAATAATTTTATTTAAATAAATAATTTTATTTATTATTTTATAATCTTCTGTATACCTTTATAAAACGGAATGTTTGTGCATATGCGGAGGGCGGGAGGGCGGATTGTGGCAGCCACTTTCACAGGCCAGGGTGGATATGTGGCAGCCACTTTCACAGGCAAGGGCGGATATGTGGCAGCCACTTTCACAGGCCAGGGTGGATATGTGGCAGCCACTTTCACAGGCAAGGATATGTGGCAGCCACTTTCACAGGCCAGGGCGGATATGTGGCAGCCACTTTCACAGGCAAGGGGCGGATATGTGGCAGCCACTTTCACAGGCCAGGGTGGATATGTGGCAGCCACTTTCACAGGCCAGGGTGGATATGTGGCAGCCACTTTCACAGGCCAGGGTGGATATGTGGCAGCCACTTTCACAGGCCAGGGTGGATATGTGGCAGCCACTTTCACAGGCCAGGGTGGATATGTGGCAGCCACTTTCACAGGCAAGGGCGGATATGTGGCAGCCACTTTCACAGGCAGGGCGGATATGTGGCAGCCACTTTCACAGGCCAGGGTGGATATGTGGCAGCCACTTTCACAGGCAAGGGCGGATATGTGGCAGCCACTTTCACAGGCAAGGGCGGATATGTGGCAGCCACTTTCACAGGCAAGGGCGGATATGTGGCAGCCACTTTCACAGGCCAGGGTGGATATGTGGCAGCCACTTTCACAGGCAAGGGCGGATATGTGGCAGCCACTTTCACAGGCAAGGGCGGATATGTGGCAGCCACTTTCACAGGCCAGGCGGATATGTGGCAGCCACTTTCACAGGCAAGGATATGTGGCAGCCACTTTTACAGGCCAGGGCGGATATGTGGCAGCCACTTTCACAGGCCACAGCGACCAGCGCGGGTGATGGACCTGCACCAAACTTGGTACACATAACCCCCCTAACCCCCTTTGCGCCCTGGTGCGGGTCGGGGGACATGACCCACGGATTATGGGATTTGTAGTACTTTCCAACACTTTGGTTCCCACAGACCACTGAGGCCACCAAAAAGGACCAATACAGACCACACTCAGCACACACAGCCCCCATGACCCACGCTACGTCCTGGTGCAGTTCGGAGGAGGGTGGACCATGGATGATGGGACTTGAAGTGCCTCTACTCACTTCCCAAGTCCGCTGCAACCCTCATCCAATCACTGATCGAGACCAAACTTATCATACATAACCCCCATGACTGCCTTCACGTCCTGGTGAGGTTTGGGGGAGGACTGACAATGGATGATGGGATTTGTAGTACTTTTACACCCCTCTGTTCCCACAGACCACTGTGGCCCCCAACAAACACTGATAAAGACCACACTTGGCACACAGAGCCCCAGTGACCCAGTCCACATCCTACTGAAGTTTGGAGGGGGACAGAACATGGATGATGGGTCTTGCAGTACCTTCCCTCACTTTCCAAGACTGCTACAAATCTAATCCTATGATTGATCAACACCAAACTTGCCACACAGAGCCCTCATGACCCACTCTACATTCTGGTGCACTTTGGAGGAGGGTGGACCATGGATGATGGGACTTGAAGTACCTCTACTCACTTCCCAAGTCTGCTGCGACCCTCATCCAATTACCGATTGAGACCAAACTTGGCACACATAACCCCCATGACTGCCTTCACGTCCTGGTGAGGTTCGGGGGAGGACTGACAATGGATGATGGAATTTGTAGTATTTTCACACCCCTCTGTTCCCACAGATCACTGTGGCCCCCAAAAAACACCGAGAAAGTCCACACTTGGCACACAGAGCCCCAGTGACCCACTCTACATCCTACTGAAGTTTGGAGGGGGACAGAACATGGATGATGGGACTTGCAGTACCTTCCCTCACTTCCCAATCCTGCTACAAACCTAATCCAATGACTGATCAACAACAAATCTGGCACACAGAGCCCTCATGACCCACTCTACGTCCTGGTGCAGTTTGGAGGAGGGTGGACCATGGATGATGGGACTTGAAGTACCTCTACTCATTTCCCAAGTCTGCTGCGACCCTCATCCAATTACCACCGATTGAGACCAAACTTGGCACACATAACCCCCATGACTGCCTTCACGTCCTGGTGAGGTTCGGGGAGGACTGACAATGGATGATGGAATTTGTAGTATTTTCACACCCCTCTGTTCCCACAGACCACTGTGGCCCCCAAAAAACACCGGGAAAGTCCACACTTGGCACACAGAGCCCCAGTGACCCACTCTACATCCTACTGAACTTTGGAGGGGGACAGAACATGGATGATGGGACTTGCAGTACCTTCCCTCACTTCCCAATCCTGCTACAAACCTAATCCAATGACTGATCAACACCAAACCTGGCACACAGAGCCCTCAAGACCCACTCTACAGCCTGGTGCAGTTTACTGTGAGACGGACCACGGATGATGAGACTTGAAGTACCTTCACTCACTTCCAAAAAACAATGCATCCCTCATCCATTCACCAATACAGACCAAACTTAGCACACAGAGCCCCCATGACCCAATCTACATCCTACTACACTTTGGGGGGCAGAGCTGATGGGACTTGCACTACCTTCAGTAATTTCATGATACCACTGCAACTCCCAATAATGATGGATCAAGACCAAACTTGGCACACAGAGCCCCCATGACCCACTCTACATCCTGCTGCGCTTCTCAAATAACCCGGGCAGGGCCGGGTCCCCAAGCTAGTAATAATAATATAATAGAATATTATATTATAATGTCAATATATTATAATATAATTATATTGTAATGTAGTATAATATAATTATGATATAATATAGTATGAGTATGTACTATAATATGTTGTATATACATTGATACAATATAATGCTACTAATGGTATTGTGATATTATAATTGTATATTTGTTTTACATGGGGGGCAAAATAATGTTTTTGGGGGGCGCCAAAATAATGTTCGCTTACCATATAAAATTACCTTAGACCGCCCCTGCCTAGAGCAGCCCATTAATACTTTTGGGGAGGATTTTTTGGTTTTTGAACACGAGGAGGTGACATGGAGAATACAAAGTCCATTGATGGGGGCATACAGTTTTCACATTGGGGAAAACAAAGATTGATGAATTGTTGTTTTTTAGATGACAATGACAATAGCATTTATTACAGTCAACTAATAATTAAGGTAAAGGTAAAGGTCCGACTCTGGAGGGTGGTGCTCATCTCCATTTCTAAGCCGAAAAACAGGTGTTGTCCATAGACACCTCCAAGGTCAAGTAGCTGGCATGACTGCATGGAGCACTGCTACTTTCCTGCTGAAGTGGTACCTATTGATCTTCTCACATTTGCATGTTTTCGAACTGCTAGGTTGGCAGAAGCTGGGGCTAACAGCAGGAGCTCACTCCGCTCCCGCTCCCTGGATTCGAACTATGGACCTTTTGGTCAGCAAGTTCAGCAGCTCAGCGATTTAACCTGCTGCGCCACCATCAGGCAGTTTAAAATTATGTAAATTTTGTTTAGAAAAGAAAGCTTCCTTGCCATGGGAACCTTGGAGTATCATCTTATATATAATATTTAGGGGTTTGTTTTTTTGTGTCAGTAGCAACTTGAGAAACTACAAGTTGTTTCTGGTGTGAGAGAATTGTCCATCTGAAGAGACGTTGCCCAGGGGCGTGCCCAGATGTGTTACCATCCTGTAGGAGGCTTCTCTCATGTCCCTGCATGAGAAGCTGACAGATGGGAGCTCACCCCGTCTCATGGATTTGAACCGCCGCCCTTCTGGTCAGCAGTTCAGCCAGCACAAGGGTTTAACCCATTGCACCACACTGGCTCCTGGTTATTTAGGGGTAAGAAAGTCTTTCTCAAAAAGAGCTTACGGAAGATTGCAGGCTTACAACTTTAAATCATGTGCTATTTTATATCATTTTTCTAAAAAAAATCTTGAGAGCGAGAGACAATAGAAACAAATGCTTTGGATAAAAGGATATTTTGTTCAAGCTCTCAAGCCAACTGAATATTTTCCTCGTACAATTTTTACATTGCAGAGAGTACTTTGCTGTAGAGGGCAAAACAAGTTTGTCCTGTCTAAAGTCAATCTTGTATGACAAACTCAATGTCACCCTTATTATTTTGTACACACTCTACCTAAGAACCTTTTTTTATCCTTCATTGGATCTCTTACCTTGTCATTTTTGAACGGTGTCATTTTAATTTTACTGAGTTCTGTTTCCACTGGTTTATAACTCAACCATAAAAGTGCATTCCAGAGTGGAACTTGGCGTAAAATATCCGAGTCTGGAAGTTAAATATTTCACAGCTGGAAGCATTCAGTTCCTTTCAAAGAAAACAGTTCTCAAGAGTTATTTTTTTCCATTGTTATGCTCCTTTTAATTCACCTTGACTCAGTTATAGAGGTCCCTGTTAGGAGATCTAGAGCTGAACTGGGAATGTATAAATCTGATACAATATATCTATTATATAAAGGGGTTCCCGTCATGGAACGACCGTCCCAAACAGAGAAACCTTACAACGCAGAAACACCAAATCAGCCCACATACACACAAAACCCCACTTGGTATGTTTACCACCACCCCCAAAAACAAAAAAATTAAACAACACGACCAAAAATACAAAAAAACCACTGGACCACAACTCCCATGATCCCTCACACCACACCCTTCTGGCAGTTTAGAATGTCGGAATGCTGGTGGAAGGGAGGGAGGGAAGGAGGGAGAAGAGGCAAGGGGAGCAAGGACTGATACAGAAAGGGGAGGAATGGCAGGAAGGAGGGAAAGGAAAGAAGGAAGAGAGGAAAGGAAGGAAGGAAGGAGGGGAGAAGAAAGGAAAGAAGGATAGAAGGAAGCATGGATGGAAGGAAGGAGGGGAGAAGAAAGGAAGGAAAAAGGAAGGATAGCAGGAATGAGGGGAGGGGAAATGAAGGAAAGGATAGAAGGATGGAGTGAAGGAAGGAAGAAAAGAGGAGAAGAAAGGAAGAAAAAGGAAGGATAGCAGGAAGGGAGGGGAAGGAGAGGATAGAAGGATGGAGTGAAGGAAGGAAGGCAAGAGGGGAGAAGAAAGGAAGGAAAAGGAAGGATAGCAGGAAGGAAGGGAGGGGAAGGAGAGGATAGAAGGATGGAGTGAAGGAAGGAAGGCAAGAGGGGAGAAGAAAGGAAGGAAAAAGGAAGGATAGCAGGAAGGAAGGGAGGGGAAGGAGAGGATAGAAGGATGGAGTGAAGGAAGGAAGGAAAGGGGAGAAGAAAGGAAGGAAAAGGAAGGATAGCAGGAAGGAAGGGAGGGGAAGGAGAGGATAGAAGGATGGAGTGAAGGAAGGAAGGAAAGAGGGGAGAAGAAAGGAAGGAAAAAGGAAGGATAGCAGGAAGGAGGGGAGGGAAAGGAAGGAAAGGATAGAAGGATGGAGTGAAGGAAGGAAGGAAAGAGGGTAGAAGAAAGGAACACATACACACATACACACACACATATATACATGCACAGAAATATACAAATATACACATACACACATACATAAACACACCTGTACTTACACACATCAACACATATACACGCACATACATATACAAACACATATACATGACTACACACATATACACGCATACACATATACATGACTACACACACAGTCCCCAAATTTTAAAAAAAACCACAGCAACGCATGGCCGGGACAGCTAGGCCGGGACATATGCGTGGTAGAACAGAAACTATACAGATAGATGGTCACAGTTTCAGTACTTGGCATTTCCATATTTTTGTTGTTTTGATAATTAGGTAGCGAGTGATAATAAAAAGTTCTTGATAAGTTATCTTAGAGCAGGGGTAGAGAACCTATGGCTCGGGAGCCAGATGTGGCCCTTTTCATGATTGTATCTGGCTCTCCAGAGCAGCCCGGGCCTCGGTTTCCCAGCATGCATTGGGGAGGAGTGACGCAAATGCGCCGCAACTGCCGCTTCTGCACTGCCATCGCTGCTTCTTCCTCATCCCCTGCTGCTCTCAGGGCCCTGTGCCCTCTTCGCCGGGGATGGCGGAGCCCGGCGGCAGCGCCTTGTCTTCCTTTTCGTTCTCCACCACGGGCCTCGGGAGGGGCAGCGGAGGCGGGCCTGGCCCTGGCGCTGTGAACCCAGCCTCGCTGCCCCTGGGGGATGCCCAGCTCATCGCCCTCATCGTCAGGCAGCTCAAGAGCCACAGCCTTTTCGACACCTTCTGGAGGGACTGCCTTGCCGACATCGGCACCAAGGTTTGCCATGGCCCCGCGCCCTCCTTCCCCTTCCTTCCTTTATTTCTTTCTCTTCCTTTCTTTTCCCTCTCATTCTTTTTACTCCCTCTCTCCCTATCTTCTTTCCTCCCTCCCTCTTCGTTCCTTCCTTTCTCTTCCATTCTTTCCTTCTCTCCTTCCTTTTCCCTCCCTCTCCCCTTCTTTCCTCCATTCTCCCTCTTCCTTCCTTTCCCCCCTTCACCCTTTCCTTCTCTCCTTCCTTTTCTCTCCCTCTCTTCTTTCCTCCATTCTCTCTCCCTCTTCCTTCCTTCATCTTTTATTCTTTTCCCCCAAGTCTTCTTTTCCTTCTACTTCCTTTCTTTTAACTCCCTCTCTCCCCTTCTTTCTTTTCTTCTTTTCCCTTCATTATTTTACTTTTTCCTCACTCCCTTTCCTTTCTTTTCCCCACCCTTTCCTCCCTTCCCATTTCCTTTTCTTTTCCTCTCCTTGTCTCTCTCTTGCTTTGCTTTTCTTCCTTTTCCATAGTTAGTTCTTCTTTTCTTTCTTCCTCTCCACCTCTCTCCTTTATTTCCTCTGTCTGTCTGTCTTTCTTCTACCCTCTTCTACCCAGTCTCAGCCCCCCCCCCCCCCGAAACAAACTCAGCCCCCAAACAAAATCCTGGCTACGGCCCTGGCCCGGGGGAATCCTTTTCTCATAGTATGTACGTATATACTCACATTTAGTTGAATTCAGTCTTAAAATACATTCAGGGGCGGTCCTACAAGGTAGGCCAAGGAGGCGGCCGCCTAGGGCGTCATCTGGGAAGGGGGCGCCATCCTGGCCCTGCCGATGTTCCTCAGGCAGCGCTGCAGCTGCCTGCTTTTGCTCCCGGCCTTGTGTGCTCCAACGCCGCTTCTGGGCATGCGTGGAGGTTTTCGCGCAGGCGCAGTTGTTCCAGAGCTGAAGTTGAGCGCAAAAACCTCCGCGCATGCCCAGTAGCTCCCTTGCACAGAAGCCTGTAAGCAAAGCACTCCCTATCGAGCAGGCAGGGAGTGCTTCCCCTCTCCCTTTGTCTCCGCCGTGCGCGCGTTTGCGGGGAAGGAGAAAAGAATCAGTGAAGGAAGTGTAAGTGAAGGAATGAATGAAGGGCTTTCCTCCTCCTCCTCCTCTGCGACCTCTTCTCTCCCTCCTTCCTTTCTTCGGCTCTATTTCTGTCTAGACCTGAGGGGCCTGTGGCTATGAGGAGTTGTGGGAGTTGGAGTCCAAAACACCTAGAGGGGGAGGGCCCAAGTTTGCCCAGGCCGCACTGCCTGTATTCGACCTCATTTGAACATTTTGGCTGTTTTTCTATTTACATTTACATTGGGATCCTAATTTTGGACTTATGGGAGACTCCTATGAATTATGAGACGGGTGGGAGGTAATATATTCTGATTTTGATGCATTTACATTGCATTTCTTGTTGATTATTATACAGTTCTGCTTAATATTGTCATACAATATAATACAAATACAATATAACAATAGAATAATGATATATTTTATATTACATGTAATATTACAAACAATATTGCAGTATAGTGGTATTGTACAAAATAGTAATATATAATATTTTATTTTACTTTATTTTGGGTTATTTGAGTTTTATAGGAGTCATGAAAATATTTAGTAGAGGATAATTTTATTGAAATAAATAATTTTATTTATTATTTTATAATAATAATATAATAGAATGTTATATTGTATTATAATGTCAATATATTATAATATAATTATATTGTAATGTAGTATAATATAATTATGATATAATATATGCTAGTAGGGTATAATATATTGTAGATACATGGATACAATATAATACTACTAATGGTATTGTGATGTTATAATTGTATATTTGTTTTACAGGGGGGGCGGCAAAAGAATGTTTGTTGGGGGGGGGCAAAATAATGTTCGCCTACCATTTAAAATTACCTTAGACCGCCCCTGAATACATTATATACAGTATATTATATGGCTCTCACTGAAATAAATTTCCAAATATTTTACTTTCATGGCTCTCTGAGTCAAAAAGTTATTTGAACTACAATTTTTATCAGACCCCTGACAGCATAGTGATGAGGGGTGATGGGATTCAAATGAGAGAATACAGTGGAGCAGAGGAGGAACATTTCAGTGGAATTTAATCATACAATAGGATTGTTACATGATTGCCTTGGGTTAGTTCTCTGTTTAATCTTTCCTTGTCACATGAAGTCATGACTCTCATACTGTTGCATTGCATGTCTATCATTATGGGATTTCATAATTGCGTCAACATGAAAAACCCCGCCATTACCTCCAGTATTTCTGCTGTTCAACTATTGTTTATGGTGTAATGGTTTTGTTCTACTGCCGTTGTGATGTTTTGGCAGTCATGTAGTATGAGTGGGCATGGTCCTCCTCTTCCTTAACCCCAGGCAGAGTGAAGACGCCTTGCTTTACTCCATTCTCCTGGTTTCATTTTATTTTTTAAAATTGTTTTTCTATAGTTGTGTAATTGTGCTGCCGTGGTGGAGGTTATCAGCTTGCTGCAGTTGGGCAATTACAGCAGCGCTCTCCAACTTCCGAGAAGCATTGAAAGTGTGCAATTACACGATTGCAGCATAAAAAGAAGAAAACTAACCAACACACATGTTCTGCATGGGGTGAACACAAGTAAAAAGTTGGAATCAGGCAAAGGATTGCAGAATGCGATCACCAAAGTGGTACCATAGTGCTATTGGGGAAAAGGTGAGAAAGTTAATGTTTTCATACTGGCATGTTTCTATTTGCTTCAACGCCGTGATTGCTATGAGATAAGAGGCTAGTATGATAAAGTCCTACAGCTGTTCTGTTTCTTTTCAAACCAGGTCTACCTCTTTGAACAATAGCTGCCAGAGAAGGAGAAGAGGAGGTTGGGGGCAAGAACATGGGAGAGAGACCTTATCTACACCAGTGGTTCCCAACCTGTGGTCCATGGACTACCAGTGGTCCCCAAGAACTAAATTATGGTCCTTCACTCCCCCCCCCCCCCCTCTCCTAACATTGTAACCCAGTGTTTCCCAACCTTTTTTGAGCCGCAGCACACTTTTTACATTTGCAAAATCCTGGGGCACACCACCAACCAAAATGACACAAAATGACACTCTAACACAGTAATACATATAGTTAATATGTTTTTTAAATGTATTTATACACTCAGGGTGAAACCTGGGCCTGTTTCGATGAACTCAACATAGATATCCTGGCAGGAATGGCAGAAAGACACAAACTTCCCACACACAACTCCCATAACCAAGAGAAAATGCTATAAGAGTTTGGTGGGCCTTGACCTTGGGTTTTGGAGTTGTAGTTCACCTATATCCAGAGAGCACTGTGGACTCAAACAATGTTGGATCAGGACCAAACTTGGCATGAATACTCAATATGCCCAAATATGAACGCAGATGGAGTTCAGGGGAAATAGACCTTGACATTTGGGAGTTGTAGTTGCTGGGATTTATAGTTCCCCTACAATCAAAGAGCATTCAGAACCCCGCCAATGATAGAACTGGGCCAAACTTCCCACACAGAACCCCCAGGAGGCAAGAGGGGGTCTCTACTTGGGGAAAGGGAGGCGGGCCTTCCCTATGCATGGAGAGGGAGAGACCAAGTAGACAACGGGTGGGGGAGGGGTAATTTGTAATTTTGTGCCTTTATCAAGGTAGGTTCCTTAGGGTTTATATACTTCAACATACTAGACTCTCCCCCCTCCCCTCCTGGAGATTCCAATTTCCCACGGCACACCTGATGATCGCTCACGGCACACTAGTGTGCCCCGGCACACTGGTTTGGAAACACTGTTGTAACCAATCCCCCAATAAAGGAATTCCTAAATTTGCAACTTTTCCTCTCCAGAATGCTACTTTGTGTCCCTTACTACTACTACTACAACAACAACAACAACAAAAATTTATTACGGTCACTGACCAGCACAAAGCGGGCACAAGCGCCCTAAGAGGGGAAGGACAACTCCCCAGTGAACAGTTGTTTAAAATTAGATTAGAAATTAGTATTAAAAGATATTTTAAAAGACAGGATATCGTACCAGGTATGGAACCGAAGGGGTGGGGGAGAGATTGATGAGAGAGGTCGAAAACACTGGTGGGGGGCACTAAGGAGGAAGGGAGGGGCACACTGCGAGCCTAGTAGCATTTCAGCTGTAACATGTTGCTCTAACTGCATTCCCAGCAGGGTGTTGCCTAACGGTATCAGTCATCAACCGTCTGATTTTAAGTGCAGCAGCACAGAACTTAGTGTCCTTTACTGTCTCTAACTCACCCTAAGCATAAACCTTTCATTTTCTGGGCTACAGAGCACTGCAGGCTAACCCGGAATGGCCCTTTAGCATTCCGGGGAGGCCGGAGCTGCGATCCTTTAAATCGCGAATATGGAAACTCTGGACCCTGTATCCGTGAGTCACCCGATCATTTCCATTTTGGTGCCATATTTTTCCTACATTAATTCTAAGCCTAACTGCTATCTTGCTTTTTGCATTCGGACCCCTGCGCCCCGGGAATAACCTTTTTATTTTTAAAAATTAAACTTTAAACTTTAAAGCTGATTGTCAGTTCGTGGTTCCTCGCTGCATCGACCGATCCTGCCACCATTCCATGAACGTCCAGAAGCCTATGACCCGGGGGATGTACTGTGTTCATTCCGTAGGCCCCCAGGGAAGCAGGCAAGCCACCCTGGCCCCATGGCGAAGCTTTGATCTGTAGTTTCCCTCTTCCTCGTGAATGGGCATCCCAGATTCCTGCATTGCTGCGGCTCCAGTGTGAATCACTTGGTCTCACTCATTCACCCCTTTCTCAATAACAACTTATGAACTTTTATAAACTTTTATGGACTTTGGGATACTTTTTGTGAACTTTAAGGAAACTTTCCTTTCTTTCCAACCCCTGGGACTTCTCTTATGGTTTCTTATGGACTCAGAGGAGGTATAGTCGGTGTGCAATTGGATTAGCCCAGTGGCCACAACACACTGCATGGTGCTGGTCTGCCTTAACAAAGAATGCCCCAGATTAAGTAACACTAAATGGATGACTTTAAACTACTCATTCATTTTCTGTCAGAAACAACCCTGCCACAACAACTCTATCTCATTACTGTAATCAGCCATACTCAGTGTGAGACTTCCTCCTCGACATGCTTTAACAATCCATTGAGTTGGGAAAATGTAGAGCAACATCCAATTATAACCCAAAACAATCATGCTACAGCAACCCTATGAGATAAGAGTTGTTGTGAGAATAAACGACCATAAGAAGCAAAGATCACCCTGCGCCACATGCCTGCTCAGCCAAGTAAGGTGTATATTAACTAAAAGTATTTTGGCACTTAGAGCAGCAAATCTCACAAGCAATTCTTCCAATTCCAGGCAAGAAAAATATTATTAAAATAATGTTTCTGTCTTTTTAAGACAATCCAAATTTAAGAACATAAGAACATAAGAAGAGCCATGCTGAATCAGGCCTCAGCCCATCTAGTCCAGCATTCTGTGTCACACAGTGGCCTACTAGTTGTACACGGGGATCTCTAGCAGAAAGGAGGGCAAAACCCTCACCTGCTCCCGACCCCCCACAACCAGTACCCGGGGAAAATCCTGCCTGCCTCCATCAACACAGAGGTGGCACTTGGATGTCCATTTCAGTAGCTACTGATTCCCTTGGTATCCATGAATCTGTCTAATCCTGCCTTGAAGCTGTCCAGGCTGACCGCTGTCACAACCTCCTCTGGAAGTGAGTTCCATGACCCAATGACCCTCTGGGTGAAGAAATATTTCCCTTTATTAGTCCTAACTTTCCTACCTTGGAGCTTTAGGGAGTGCCCCCTAGTCCTAGTGTTGTGTGACAGAGAAAATATTTTTTCTCTATTCACCCTTTCTATCCCATGCATGATTTTATACACTTCGATCAAGTCACCTCTTAAACGCCGTCTTTCGAGGCTGAAAAGACCAAGGCGTTGCAACCTGATTTCGTAAGGGAGCTGCTCCATCCCTTGGATCATTCTTGTTGCCCTTTTCTGTACCTTTTCCAGTTCCGTTATATCCTTCTTAAGGTGCGGAGACCAGAATTGTACACAGTACTCCAAATGTGGCCTTACCATCGATTTGTAGAGAGGTAATACAACATTTGCTGACCTATTTTCGATTCCCTTTCTGATCATGCCTAGCATAGAATTTGCTTTTTCACTGCTGCAGCGCACTGGGTTGACATCTTCATTGAGCTGTCCACCAAGACCCCAAGATCCCTTTCCTGGTTTGTCTCGGAAAGCTTTGACCCCATCAATTGGTAGGTGTAGTTGGGGTTCTTTGCCCCGATGTGCATGACTTTACACTTGTTTGTTGCTTAAGGCAGCTGCCTCACTAGACCTAAGGGAATGGATAGCCCTGGTTGGATAGTATTCACAATCACAATCATAATGGTCAAGCTAGCAATGGATTAAAAATATTTTCCAATGATGGAATATTTTAGCTTGAGTGCCAGGAAAATGCAATATCCTTGCAACAGATGTCTGTATCCTATTTAACAAATCTGTAATATTTATTCTGAATGGAAAAATATCATTTGGAAAGGTTACCTTCAAGTAGGGCATGAACCTGGAAGGCTGCTAGTAGGAGTTACTTGTTTGTAAGACATGTCTATGGTAGCATTGATTGTCACCTCACCCCAACCTTTCACTCACCTGCCAGTCCAATCTGTGATGCAAACTTACCATTGTACGGCTAATTTACAGATCTTCAAAGTAGACCTTACTTGAGGCGAAAAGGTGACA
This sequence comes from Anolis apletophallus, assembly GCA_030556195.1. Classification (NCBI taxonomy): domain Eukaryota; kingdom Metazoa; phylum Chordata; class Lepidosauria; order Squamata; family Anolidae; genus Anolis; species Anolis apletophallus. The sequence continues at coordinate 114,074,788 of JARBWK010000010.1, forward strand.
GCACACTTCCCTTAAGACCTGCAGTTGTGCAGGACAAACATAATATCCTTCAACTGCCTTGATTTCACAGGGACTGTCTCAATTAATCCTCTATTCTCCCACTTTTGGAACTGCTTTTAAAATGTCTCAGTTTCTTTTCCTTTGTCTCATTTTCCGCCTTCATTTTCAACGTATTTCAATCTGCAGCTGAGTTCAAAGTGTGAAAGAAGTTGGCACTCAATGACTGCAGCTAAGAGGAGAGAAGATGGAGCAGAGGCTTGTCCTCCCCAATAGGATCAGACAAAAGCAAACTGCTGGAGCCTCTAACTTGTGCATGCTTCCTCGTTGTCACCTTTGCAGGGCCGGATCTTGCAGTAAGCAAGGTAGGCATGCGCTTATCACTCGTCCCATTCAGGGGTGCATCTTAGTTGTCCCCGAGCCCTCTCCGACTCCCCGCTGCTGCCGGCCAGTCTGTGCGGCGTCCGCCTCCATGCCGACTCCAAGCACGAGCAGTGTAGCCTGAGGTCCGGAGGAACTGGAGGAAGGGAGGAGAAGGAGGGCAGAGCGCAGAGGGAAGAAGGGGGCAGCCACCAGCCACAGCCAGCCAGGTCGCCCAAAGCGGCCAGGGCCCGTTCCCACTTCCGCCAGTTGCCTGGGTGATGGCTCCCATGCCTTTTCCGCTGCCGCCATGACATCACACATGCCATTTTTCCTACCATTTCGGCAGGAACGAGAGGGGGTGTGGCTCATGGCGGCAGCAGAAAAGGCATGGGAGCCATCACCCAGGCAACTGGCGGAAGTGGGAACAGGCCCCGGCCGCTTTGGGCGACCTGGCTGGTGGCTGCCGCTCCTTCTCTCGCCCCCCATATCGTTGTTGATATGGCTCCCATATGGGCCATAGCGACAACGGCGCCACGCTGACCGCCGGGCACGCATGCGCACCCTCCACAAAGCGGAAGACTGAGGAGGACGGAGAGCAAGGGGGCGGAGAGCATGGGCCGGAGAGCGAGGGGGCGCCAAAATAAGGTTTGCTTACTATTTTAAATTACCTTAGTCCGGCCCTGCACCTTTGTCATATTACTATACATATAACTTAGCCACATGCATGTAGGAGTGAATTCTGAGGTAGCAAAGTTTGCAGACGACACTAAATTGTTCAGGGTAGTTAAAAATGAAACTGATTGTAAAGAGCTCCAGAAAGATCTCTCGAAATTGAGTGAATGGGCAACAAAGTGGCAAATGCATTTTAACCTAAACAAGTGTAAAGTCATGCACATCGGGGCAAAGAACCCCAACTACACCTACCAATTGATGGGGTCAAAGCTTTCCGAGACAAACCAGGAAAGGGATCTTGGGGTTTTGGTGGACAGCTCAATGAAGATGTCAACCCAGTGCGCTGCAGCAGTGAAAAAAGCAAATTCTATGCTAGGCATGATCAGAAAGGGAATCGAAAATAGGTCAGCAAATGTTGTATTGCCTCTCTACAAATCGATGGTAAGGCCACATTTGGAGTACTGTGTACAATTCTGGTCTCCGCACCTTAAGAAAGATATAACGGAACTGGAAAAGGTACAGAAAAGGGCAACAAGAATGATCCAAGGGATGGAGCGGCTCCCTTATGAAACCAGGTTGCAACGCCTTGGTCTTTTCAGCCTTGAAAGACGGCGTTTAAGAGGTGACTTGATCGAAGTGTATAAAATCATGCATGGGAAAGAAAAGGTGAATAAAGAAAAACTATTTTCTTTGTCACAAAACACTAGGACTAGGGGCACTCCTAAAGCTCCAAGGTAGGAAAATTAGGACTAATAAAGGGAAATATTTCTTCACCCAGAGGGTCATTGGGTTATGGAACTTGCTTCCAGAGGAGGTTGTGACAGCTGTCAGCCTGAACAACTTCAAGGCAGGATTAGACAGATTCATGGATACCAAGTGTATCGGTAGTTACTGAAAAGGACATTCAAGTGCCACCTCGGAGTTGGTTGAGGTAGGCAGGATTTCCCTGGGTACTGGTTGTGGGGGTAGGGAGCAGGTCAGGGTTTTGCCCTCCTTTCTGCTCGAGATCCCCGTGTACAACTGGTGGGCCACTGTGTGATACAGAATGCTGGACTAGATGGGCTGAGGTCCGATTCAGCATGGCTCTTCTTATGTTCTTATGTTCTTATGCCAGTTTTCATCTTTGAAATCTCAAAAAGTATGAAATGTTGGATGAGGACCGATGTATTCTGCCATTCTAACACAGTTCTAACCATTGGACCTTCATTTTACTTCTCCCTACAATGGCCGGTTTATGAATTTTCCCTCTTCTTTTTATGATCCATAGAACAGCATTTCAGTTGGGAAAATAGAGATCTTTTTCGGTGTCAGCCTTGAATAACCAATACCTATGCAACTCATTTATTATTAATTTTGTTAATTACTGAGGTCTCTTGATAGGATCTAGTGTGTCTTACACTACAATGCCTCAATGTGTACAGGTCCTATTTCAAGGCTGGTAAAGCAGCAGTATTAAGTTCTCACATGAATTTTAAATTCCTTACTGTTTTGTGTGCCATCGCACCCGGGCTATCAATGCCTATTGAAAGGGTAAGGACGTGGTCTACCTGTCCCGGAGGATTCCTTTTTTGCTTCCCTTTAAGGCTCAGGGCTCCAAGGACCAAACAGAACACTTTAGTTAACTCAAAACGCTTTATTGTCCATTACATGAGTTAACTTCACTCAGGCACTTTGCTTAATTTCCCCCAAAATAACAACTGGTGACGTAGTCTCCAAAACAAGGTAAAAAAGTTCTTACTTTAAAGTTCTTTTAACTATTTTTGGTCCTCGAAGCTGTAGCTGAAAAACCCTCTGAGTCCTTTCTCTTCCAATGGCTTTGAGGTAGGGACACTCACAGCCCCAGTCAGACGGACGAACTTAAAGCCACAAAGTCTTCCTCTTGAGGCCAGGCGACTGGTTTGGAGGCGCTTGGAACTCTCCAGAGTTACTCAGCCTTCCGATATGCTGAGCCTTCGGCTTGAATTCCAAGGAAATTCAGACTTGTATTGACCAAGGGCCTGATCTGGCGAACCTTTGCACATGTCCTTATAGGAGAGATCCTGGTAACCTATTGAATGTAAGAATAGCATGTTCCCAGATCCCTAGAAAAAGAGCGGAACAAACTCAACTGGGCTCTGCTAATGATGATTGGCAGGTGCGAAGGACCAATCAATGCAACTGAAATTCTTGCAAACTGTGCAGGCTGTAAAAAGACACTTTAACAATGCAAACCTTTAAGAACTCAAGGTTTTCTATGCAAGTGGCGCTCGCACCGCTGTCACAGTTTTCTCTTCTCTGGTCTCCTATAACAGTACCACATACAGTAGCACAGTGTTTCCCAACCAGTGTGAGTGATCATCAGGTGTGCCGTGGGAAATTGGAACCTGGAGGGGGTGGGAGAGAGTCTAGTGTGTTGAAGTATAAAAACCCTAAGAAACCTACCTCGATAAAGGCACAAAATTACAAACACCCCCCTCGCCACCTGTTGTCTACTTGGTCTCTCCCTCTCCATGCATTGGGAAGGCCTGCCTCACTTTCCCCAAGTAGAGACCTCCTCTTGCCTCCTGGGGGTTCTGTGTGGGAGGTTTGGCCCAGTTCTATCATTGGTGGGGTTCAGAATGCTCTTTGATTGTAGGGGAACTATAAATCCCAGCAACTACAACTCCCAAATGTCAAGGTCTATTTCCCCAGAACTCCATCTGCGTTCATATTTGGGCATATTGAGTATTCACGCCAAGTTTGGTCCTGATCCAACATTGTTTGAGTCCACAGTGCTCTCTGGATATAGGTGAACTACAACTCCAAAACTCAAGGTCAATGCCCACCAAACTCTTATAGCATTTTCTCTTGGTTATGGGAGTTCTGTGTGAGAAGTTTGTGTCTTTCTTCCATTCCTGCCAGGATATCTATGTTGAGTTCATTGAAACAGGCCCAGGTTTCACACTGAGTGTTTAAATACATTTTAAAACATATTAACGGTATGTATGACTGTGTTAGAGTGTCATTTTGTATCATTTTGGTTGGTGGTGTGCCCCAGGATTTTGCAAATGTAAAAAGTGTGCCGCGGCTCAAAAAAGGTTGGGAAACACTGCAGTAGCAGACTAAGGTTCAGTGCCTATCCACTAATCTCAGCCTCGACTCCATTAAAGCTTCCAGTAAAAGGGGGGGGGGGGAGAGAATTGTTGCCAATGGGTACAATTATGGTACCAGACCCTGGTATAATAGGAGAAAATAATTGTCCCTTAAAGGTAAAAAGCTGGAGTGATCAAACCTTAGAAATCAGACACTGGTTTCCTATCTCTAAACAGAATAAAAAGCCTTGGACCCACAAATCACGAAATAATTTGACAAAATGTTAGTCTTCAAACGTTGCCAATTCATTCCCCTTTTATCTTTAGATATAGTGCAGCTTTTCCTATATGAACCATATCGCCAGTGCCAAGTAATAAAAAAGAGATAAAATTGTTTGCAGTTAGGGTCATCCAATTCTGGCTTTGTTCAAAGAAAACAATTGCTCCACAATGCGGAATTCCAAGTCTCAAAGGCACCCTGGAGAAGCAGATGTGTTGGGAGGCTGTGTGTTTGGGAGTATTAACTCCATTCTGAGAGGTGGAAAACAGCTGGATTCCCAATTGAAAACAGCCCTGGAGGAAACCTCTGAACACACAGAGGTAGAGAGCCGTGCAGTGGCTGAGGCCTGAGCACATGATTTATAAATCAGAAGTTCCTTCTTAAAGGACTGAGTATTAGTTAATTGATCAGGGGCTTTAGAAAAACTATGCTGTCTCAGTCTCAACTGCGCTATCCTTTTCTGGGTTCTGGGATCAGGACAGCAACAGGCCCGGATTACCCATAGGGCCAACCTAGGCCATGGCCTAGGGGCGCAAGTCGGGGGCGCAGATCACGGGCCAAAAAAAATGTTATAAAATAATTTTTAAAAATCACACCGCGATTGGCTCCTGCTGCCTGGTATCCAAAAGGAGGCGGAGCCAAGGCTGGGCTCCGCAGAGGCAGCGCTCGTGCTCGCCGCGTGTAGCACACCAGTTCTCGTTTGTGCCTGGAGGGCAGGGGGCAGCACCGGGGGTCCCACTAGCATTAGAGCCAGTTGATTCGGAAGAGGATTTGGAGGGGCTAGAAGAAGGGATTTTGAGATAGCTGGGCCTTCTTCTCCCACAGAAAGTCTGGCCTGGGATGGCGGCTGGCCTGACCCTTACGAACAGCAGGAAGGCCAGTCGGAATTCGAAAGCAGTGATAGTGAAGATTACGAGCGGCCGGGGGGGGGGAGGCTCGCAAGAAAGAATGTGGGAAACAACCGAGGGAGAGGCCCGGGAAGCAGATGGGGAGTTTGACTCTCACGAAGATAGGGAACCAGGTGCTGGGAGGCAAGGCCGAACCTTTGATAGGAGACGGAGCATTGAGACTAGCAGGAGGGGTTGGTTCCACAGCCTAGACCGACCGAGGGCTCGCAGCACAGATTGGAGGAGGAGAAGCCTAGAGCGTCGAGGGCCTCGTCAAGGGGATTAAGTATAGGATCCGTGGGAACGGATCCTCAGTACTTCGGCCACATCTCACCTATGCAGATGTGTAGCGAAGCCAAGACCACGTAGCTAAGTATGGGGCTAGTGGCCTGCCAAGAAGAGTTAGATCTTGTAGCCTTGTTTGGTTCCTGATCCGCTAGTTAAGCGGAGCCTTGCCAAGTCTTTGGAAGTACTGCCAAGTTTGCCTTTTGGACTATACCTTTACTTTTGGATTACTTTGATATTTTTATGGACAATTACCTTTTCAACTGTTTTTATACTTCAATAAAGTAGTTAGCTGATTATCGTCTCTGTGTGTGTGATTAAGGGGCCGCCCTAGGTCTTGCATCGTGACACCGCGTCAGCCTCAGCCCATCCATCTACACCGCTGCTTCTCAGCCAGTGCTTCTGCGCCTGAGGGGAGGGGTGCCTGGCTCGGAGCGGCTTCCTTCGCAGGCTGCTGAAGGAAGAGGAGGCTGCGGGAAAGAAGGGCGGCGTGCGGCGTGGAGGCCTTGAGGGGAGCCTGAGGCAGAAGAAGGCCCCGACTCTCTGCAGCCGCTGGGCCATGAGCCGCACGTGGGGCCGCCTCTGAAGCCACTGCCCCAGACGAAGAGCATGCTCTGGACCCAGCCCGGCTTTCCCCGTCCCTTTGGGCCTCGGCTCTGCGGTACTCGCTCGCCCTCCTCTGCCTCCTTTCCGAGGGGTAACGAACTCGCTCCCCACCACACAAAGGGGCCCATTCCCTTCTCTTCAGTGAAAGCGCGCGCACACCTTTCCCCTCAGCCCCATTGGCACATGACGGGAAGGATGCGGAGGCAGAAGGGGGAGAGGTGGGGAGGTGCGCGGTAGAGGTTGGCTTAAAGAGGGGGCGTAATTCCAAAGTATGGCCTAGGGCGCAACAAGCTGTTAATCTGGGCCTGGACAGCAATTATTCATTCCTAGGAGAAAATAATGTGCTTGGAACATTTTTGAGAAAGCCCTGTGAAAGTAAGGCTTTTAAAACACTTTTTCCAAATTATTTCTCCTCCAAATAACTCTGTTTGGGGTTGCATCCAAGAGTCTCTCCTTCCCATTTTATCCTTGTGTTGAGTGATTTCAGCTCTGCTAAAACTACGGGTTCAGAGGCCCCAGTGTGTCAAATTAGACACAGATGAGGTGAAAGGCAAATTATAATTATAATTATAATAATAATAATTATTAAACTTTATTTATACCCCACCACCATCTCCCAGAAGGGACTCAGGGCGGCTTACCTGAGGCCAAGCTCAACAACACAGGAATAAAAACAACAACAACACAGCAGCAAATAAAACAATAAAATCAATAAAACACATATAAACAGTAAATACACACATTTTAAAACCATAGTGGCCAGGCCAGATGTCATATATTAAAATTTTAAAAAAATAAACATTGGACGTGGAAGGAGATAAGATATATCTAGCTGAAGGGTTTTTGGGTAATGTGGGGAGATCAACCCAACAGGTAGTTAAAGTGCATCTGAGGACATTTGCAGGGGATTGGTCAAAACAGGACATTGTTCCCTTTATTCAGGGAAGGCGCATTGGAATAGCCACGTTTTCAGGCTCCTCCTAAAAACTGCCAATGAGGGGGCTTGTCTAATATCCATGGGGAGCGAGTTCCAGAGTCGGGGGGCCACCACAGAAAAGGCCCTCTCTCTCGTCCTCACCAGTCGCACCTGCGAATGGGGTGGGAGTGAGAGCAGGGCCCCTCAAAAGCAGAGGCTTTTCTCAATGGCCAGAGAAGATGTAAGCGGAGAAAGCAAAGCACTCCAAAGAATTGGCATAACACAATCGTGAACACAGAGCATTTTTATTTCCTTTGACAGCAATTCAAGAAATCATATTATCTGCTTTGAACTGGATTATATGAGTCTACACTGCCATACAATAATAATAATAATAATAATAATAATATAAGTTTATTTTTATACCCCGCAAACCATCTTCCCATTGGGGACTTGGGGCGGCTTAAAAGGAACAAGCCCAACACAGAAGAAAACATTTACCAATTAAAACATCAGCTAAAACAATACAACCTTAATAAAACAACAGAAGAGCAATATGGCTGGAAAGAGAATTTGCTGAGATACAATTTCATGAGTGCGATACATTTTACAGGGGCAAAAAGAAGTGCGACAAACCAGTAGATTGGGCAGGAAATACTACCGTGTTTCCCTGAAAGTATGACACCCCCGATTGTAAGACGTATCGGGGGTGTCAGGGGGGTCGGCTAATGTAAGCCATACCCCGAAAATAAGACTATCCCCGGCCGCCGCGTCACTCGGTCCCGCCTCCTCCTCGGTCCCGCCTCCTCCGCCTCCTTCCGCCGCCTCCGCCCGCCGCCGCCTCCCTCCGCCTCCGTCCGCCCGCCGCCTGCCTCCTCCGCCGCCTCCTACCTCCGCCTCCGGTGCCGCTCGCCGCCGCCTGCCTCCTCCTCCGCCGCGCCGCCTGGCAGCCCCACGCCTGCGCCAGGCGCGCGGCTGCGCATGGGCGCGCTCCAGACCTTCTGCCCATGCGCGAATGTCTGCGCATGGGCAGAAGGTACCGAGCGCGTCTGGCGCAGGCGCGCTGGACGCAGCGCGCTGGGCGCAGGCGCTGCTGACGCAGGCGCGCCGGAGCGCTCAGTACTTCTGCCCATGCGCAGACATTCGCGCATGGGCAGAAGGCCTGAGCGCGCCCGGCGCGCCTGCGTCCAGCACGCCTGCGTCCAGCGCCTGCGCCAGACGCGCTTCGGTACCTTCTGCCCATGCGCAGACATTCGCGCATGGGCAGAAGGCCTGAGCACGCCCGCGCGCGCCTGCGTCCAGCGCGCCTGCGTCCAGCGCGCCTGCGCCAGACGCGCTCTGTACCTTCTGCCCATGCGCAGACATTCGGCGCATGGGCAGAAGGCCTGAGCGCGCCAGGCGCAGCCGCGCCTGGCGCAGGCGTGGGGCCAGCGGCGGCAGCGGAGGAGGAGGCAGGTGGCGGCGGGCGGCACCGGAGGCGGAGGTAGGAGGCGGCAGAGGAGGCAGGCGGCGGCGGGCAGCGACGGAGGCGGAGGGAGGCGGCGGCGGGCGGAGGCAGCGGAGGAGGAGGCGGGACCGAGGAGGAGGTGGGACCGAGTGACGCGGCGGCCAAGGGGAAAGGCTTACTTTCGGGATACGGCAGGTACCGTCGGATAATGTAAGCCGTACCCCGAAAGTAAGCCATAGTGGGAATTTTGGGGGTCAAAAGAAAGTAAGACGCTGTCTTACTTTCGGGGAAACACGGTATCATAAATAATGTTGAGGTAATCCAGTTCAAAGCAAATAATCTGGATTTTATATAGCAGGGTAGAAGGGATCTGGGTACTCCAGAATCACTCTATTGTATTCTTGGGCCAGATGTTCCTCTTTTTAATAGGGTCCAGTATTATTCAGAGTTTTGCATATCCAGTGAAGTTTGGGAACATATTCCTGTGAAAATGGGGGTCGTACTATATGTACAGTGTTCCCTCGCTATTTCGCGGTTCATGTTCAACAAACTCACTGTTTCTCGGGTTTTAAAAAGTATTAATTTTAAATATATATCATTGTATTTTTACTGTTTTGTGGGTTTTTGCCACCGCCACTATCTGAGGTGCTTTCCCTCCTCAGTCCTCCCTCCTTCCAACCGTGAAGAGCCTTTCCTCCTTTTCCTTCACTTTATTTTAAGTGTATAAAGACTTAAAATAGTGTATACCTACTAAAATAATGTATAAATATTAAAATAAATAGAGCGTCCCTACTTTATCAATTTTTGCTTATCGCGTAGGGTTGACACTTCTCCCGTATTATACAGGATGCCCCATATTTTTGCTCTGAATTTCGTGTCTCATATTTTCAGTTCCTGTCCCGTATTGACAGGACAGGTGGCAGCAGGAGGCCCTCCCTCCCTCTCTCCCTCCCTCCCTCTCACTCATAATACCGGCTGTCAGGAATTGTGAGAGCTGGGGATCCAAAACACCTGGAGGGAAGGTCCAAGAACTGGGCTGTGTGGCTTTGTGTGTCTCTCTCTGAGGGGGGGGCATTTTGGGAGCTGGGCAGGGCATTTCCGGGAAGGGGTGATTTTGCGCATGCACAGGGGCGGGGCTTCCATCCATCCACCCATCAACCCATCCATCCATGCTGCCTTCCTTCCTTCTTTGGCCGGGCCTCTCCACCATCCCCACATGCCCCGCCACTCCCTTGTGACATCACTGCCCGCTCTCTTTCCTGTCTGACCTCCATCCTTGTGCATGCGCAGTGGGCTCCCAGTCGGGTGGCGTTTGCGGCCTGTGAGGTGGAAGGGAAGCAAAGGAAAGTGACCAGCAGCGAGGAGAACAGAGGGGGGAAGGGGTGCCCGGCCATGGAGGCGAAGGATTCTCCATCCTAGTGGCTGTCATGTACGGGGGGCGGGCGCCCCGTGAAGGGCATCTTCAAGAACCCTTCCACCATCTCTGGCCTGGGCCTCAGCATGGGTTCCTGTCCCGGGGCAGCACGCAGCGCGAGAGCGAAGAGGATGAGAAGCAGGCCCGGCTGATGGCGGCCCGGCCCACTGCTGAAGGATGAGCCAAAATTGAAAATGGGCCTTTGCATGTTTTTTCTGCATGTTTTGTCATACCTGACGCATTGTCCTGCTATTATAAAGCTGTTATTATTATTATTATTATTAGTAGTAGTAGTAGTGTATGTAGTACATGCAGCACAATGCATTAGGTATGACAAAATATGCAGAAACATATTATGTACTGTTAAGAGGGTGTAAATCAGTTTATTTTATGAATTTCAATCATGATCTTATTCTGTTTATCTATTTTATACCTAACGTTTGATTTTCAAGTTTTTATGAAATGTTCCTTATTTTTGGTGAAAAATCCCGTATTTTTAGGTAAATGTCCCTTATTTTTTTATATCAAAAAGTGGTGACCCTATTATTGCGAGAGGTCCCGGAATGTAACCCCTGCAATAAGTGAGGGAACACTGTATGGCAGGCCCGGATTAAGGGTTTGTGGCGCCCTAGGCCACACTCTGGAATGCCTGTCCCTGGGGACGGGGCCGCTCGCAGGGGGCGGGGCCGCTCACGGGCATGCGTGGTAGGGCGCGAGCGGCTCGGCGCCCTCCGCCATGTTCCTGGGTGCTGCAGCGGCCGCCCGGGAGCTTATCTTCCTTGCTCTTCCTTCTCCGAAGGAAGGGAAACCCCCGGGCGGCCGCTGCAGCACCCAGGAACATGGCGGAGGGCGCCGCGCCACTCGCACCCTACTGCGCATGCCCGGCGTTCTGCGTGGTGCCCACCCCTTTTCGGCGGGGCTAAGTGACGTCATGGCGGAGGGCGCCGCCGCGCCTGACATCACCCAGCCTCGCCGAAAAGGGGCGGGCGCTGAGCAGGACACCGGGCATGCGCGGTAGGGCGTGAGCAGCTCGCCGCCCTCCGCCATGTTCCTGGGTGCGGCAGCGGCCGCCCAGGGGGGTCTCTTCCTTTGGAGAAGGAAGAGCAAGGAAGATAAGCTCCCGGGCAGCCGCTGCAGCACCCAGGAACATGGCGGAGGGCGCCGAGCCGCTGGCGCCCTACCGCGCATGCCCACGAGCGGCCCCGCCCCCTGCAAGCGACAAACAGGCAGGGGGAGGTCCTGCCCTTAGGGCGTCTGACGTGGCTTCCCTCCGCCTTCTCCTCGTTCGCATCAGCCCCGCCCCGCCTCGCGTTGGCCCCGCCTGAAGATGGAACTTTAAAAAAATTATTTTTTTATTCTGGGCGTCCAGTCCTGCACCCCCCCATGCCTGCCGCCCTAGGCCATGACCTAGGGTGGCCTTATGGGTAATCCAGGCCTGCTGTATGGGTGTATGTGTTCAGGCTTAATTTCAAGACTAGGAGATGATACAGCTTACTTAGGGCAGTCTTTCTCAACCAGTGTGCCGTGGCACACTAGTATGCCGTGACGGACCTCCTGCTGTGCCGCGAGAAAAACTCTCTGCCCCCCTTCCTCCCCCCTCCTGCCAAACTCCTGCTGCTTGGGGGAGGAGGAGGAAGGGCTGGGCAGTGGCAAAGAAAAAGATGAAGGGACCGGGGCGCCGCCTCCTTCGGCCGTTTCCCCAGCCAGCCTCCAATCCGCCATGACTCCCACCATGACTCTCGCCCCTCGCTCGCTGAAGCCACGTGGAGGAGCCCTGCCCACTGAAGCCCGTCCACCGCTCATGCTCCTCCTCTGTAGGAGAGCTGAAGCTGGGGGGAGGGGGCGGGGCATGGCACGGCCTGGCTCTGCCCCCTCCCCCGGCTTCGGCACTCCCAGCAGCTGCTCCAGCCTTGAGGGGACAGTGCCAAGCCAGCATTGTGCTGGCTCTGGCACGGCTGGCTTGGCACTGCCCCCTCAAGGCTGGAGCAGCTGCTGGGAGTGCCGAAGCCGGGGGTAGGGGTGGGGCATGGCGCAGCCTGGCTCCGCCCCCTCCCCGGCTTCGGCACTCCCAGCAGCTGCTCCCAGCAGGCCACCAACCCCCAGCCGTTCTTTACTGTGTTAGAGTGTCATTTTGTGTCATATTGGTTGGTGGTGTGCCCCCGGTTTTTTTTAATGTTAAAAGTGTGCCGCGGCTCAAAAAAGGTTGGCACACACTGACTTAGGGCATAGATTGGCAACTGCAAAGGGAGGCAGCAATATCCCCCCTTTTCATTACTTCTGATTCTGGGTTTGACTAGGAAAATAACAGATTTTCTTGGTTGTTTTTTTTAGGGTTTGGGGGACTGGGGAAAATGGGGGACATGATGAAAAGTCTGGGGGCTTTGGGGAGTCTCTTGGAGGCTGTGAAACAAGGACTCAGAGGCTACATCCAGTCCTTAGTCTACACTTTCTGCATTCCTTCTCAGGCCCACGCAGGGGCGGTCCTACAAGATAGGCCAAGTAGGCGGCCGCCTAGGGCGCCATCTGGGAAGGGGGCGCCATCCTGGCCACATGGGGCGCCATCCTGGCCCTGCCGATGTTCCTCAGACAGTGCTGCAGCTGCCTGCTTTTTGACCCCGGCTTTGTGCGCTCCGACGCCGCTTCTGGGCACGCGCGGAGGTTTTCATGCAGGCGCAGTTGCTCTGGAGCTGAAGTTGAGCGCAGGAGCAACTGCACATGCACGAAAACCTCCGCGCATGCCCAGTAGCTCCCTTGCGCAGAAGCCTGTAAGCAAAGCACTCCCTATCGGGCAGGCAGGGAGTGCTTCCCCTCTCCCTTTGTCTCCGCCGCGCGCGCGTTTGCAGGGAAGGAGAAAAGAATCAGTGAAGGAAGTGTAAGTGAAGGAATGAATGAAGGGCTTTCCTCCTCCTCTTCCTCTGTGACCTCTTCTCTCCCTCCTTCCTTTCTTCGGCTCTATTTCTGCCTAGACCTGAGGGGCCTGAGGCTATGAGGAGTTGTGGGAGTTGGAGGCCAAAACACTTAGAAGGAGGGAGGGCGGGTCCAAGTTTGCCCAGGCCGCGCTGCCTGTATTCGACCTCATTTTTCTATTTACATTTACATTGGGATCCTAATTTTGGACTTATGGGAGACTCCTATGAATTGTGAGTCGGGTGATAGGTAATATATTCTGATTTTGATGCATTTACATTGCATTTCTTGTTGATTATTATACAGTTCTGCTTAATATTGTCATACAATATAATACAAATACAATATAACAATAGAATAATGATATATTTTATATTACATGTAATATTACAAACAATATTGCAGTATAGTGGTATTGTACAAAATAGTAATATATAATATTTTATTTTACTTTATTTTGGGTTATTTGAGTTTTATAGGAGTAATGAAAATATTTAGTAGAGGATAATTTTATTTAAATAAATAATTTTATTATTTTATAATAATAATATAATAGAATGTTACATTATATTATCATGTCAATATATTATAATATAATTATATTGTAATGTAGTATAATATAATTATGATATAATATAGTATGAGTATGGTATAAAATATTGTATATACATTGATACAATATAATACTACTAATGGTATTGTGATATTATAATTGTAAATTTGTTTTACATTGGGGGGAGGGCAAAATAATGTTGGGGGGGGCGCCAAAATAATGTTCGCCTACCATTTAAAATTACCTTAGGCCACCCCTGCACATGAAGTTTAGTAAGAGAGTGTTCCTTCAAACTTCTGTTCGAAGGAGAAACCGGGAGCTAGAGGACTGAGGAACAGGATGAACTTCCTCTGTTCAACCGGAGAGGAATGTTGAGACTCCTCCAAACTATGTTCATATGGCAGCAAGGAGTAATTTGTGCTTGCTGATTCATCGGTCCCACTGCCTGTTCTGTGTCCATACCAAACATTGCTTGTGGCAGTGTGAGTCAGGTCACTTGGTGAGAGTCAAGGGAAGAAGCAGCACCACAGAGCCACGCCACAATATTTGGTTGCCCAGAGTTGAGGAAAAAATGGCATCCCTTACTCTTCCTCTATACAGAAGCTAACATAGGGCCCTTCCACCCAGCCATATCAAGGCAGAATAACCCACAATATCTGCTTTAAACTGTGTTATCTAAGTCCACACTGCCATATAATTGGGACTGTGGCGTAGCTAGCTGGGTGTTAGCTGCATTAAAGATCACTACTGACCGAAAGGTCATGAGTTTGAAGCCAGCTCGGGTTGGAGTGAGCTTTTGGCCAATTGTGTTGACTGCTGTCAACCTTTGCACCCCGAAAGACAGTTGCATTTGTCAAGTAGGAAATTTAGGTACCACCTATGTGTGGGGAGGCTAATTTAACAAAATTTACAAAGCCATTAAAAAAAATCCAGCAAAAGCATGCAGGAATGTGGAAAAGTACTTCATGGACAATGAAGCGACAGCTCCCTAGTGGCCAGGAGTTGGAATGTTAAATAGCCTCTGATTGTCTGTCTATATGTGTTGTGTGTCTATGGCATTGAATGTTTGCCATGTATGTGTAATCCACCCTGAGTCCCCTGCGGGGTGAGAAGGGCAGAATATAAATACTACAAATAAATACATAAATAAATAAATACAATATAATCCAGTTCAATATACATTTTATACAGCCGTGTGGAAGATGCCTCATATAATCCAGTTTAAATCAGATAATCTGGGATCAGATCCTGGAGATAAAGGGCAGTGTGGAAGGAACCTTAGAAAATTAAGGGGAGCAGATAAGCATTCAGTTATTTCTTTGAATTACCAAATTGTGAACCTATTAAGATTAATAGCACTGGCCAACACACATTTTGGTGCCTGAAATGTTAGCCCTGCTTCTGGGTATATTTGATCTGCTGAGTCCAAAAAAGGCACTAGTTTCCACCTATCAGGTCTAGATTTTCAGATACAGCACATATAGGTGGTAGGCACATACACTCACATACATGCCTTCATCACTCTCACCTCCAAAGGAAGCAGTTTACTACAGGGAGTTATGTTGCTTGTAATGCAGTTCTTCAAACTATCCTCTCACCACAATAAATGTTTTCCTGCAAACAAGTTGACTTTCACTTTCCCACAAGGAAATTCTGAGATTGTGCTACTGGTTTTTAGTACTGAGTTCAAATCAGTAGGAAATGACATGGATTTCCCCTACTATCTTAACTTTAAGGTAAAGGTTTCCCCTTGACATTAAGTCCAGTCATGTCTGACTCTGGGGGTTGGTCCTTATCTCCATTTCTAAGCCGAAGAGCCACCATTGTCCGTAGACACCTCCAAGGTCATGTGGTCGGCATGACTGGATAGAGTGCTGTTACCTTCCCGCCGGAGTGGTACCTATTGATCTACCCACACTTACATGTTTTCGAAGTGCTAGGTGGGCAGAAGCTGGGGCTAACAGCAGGAGCTAACGCCGCTCCCCGGAATCGAACCTGCAACCTTTTGGTGAACAAGCTCAGCAGCTCAGTGGTTTAACCCACTGCCATTGAACTCAGTAAGGCTGTGATGAATTCCCTACCTGGTGGGCTAGTTGAAGCCTGAAAAAGTGGGCCCAAGACATTGGCAGCCATTTTAGATAGGTGTCATGGGGGCATATATCTTAGGAACTCATTTCCAAAAGGGGGCGTGCCTAAGGAGCAGCCTGGAAGGAAATGAGGGGAGTTAGGATTGGCTGGTAGAAAAGGGGGCGAAGCCTAACTTAGAAGAAGAAGAAAATGCCTTGAAGGAGAGGCGTTTTAAAATCTGACAGAAGTTGGTGTTTAGGTGTCAGGGAAGAAGCAGGAGGAGTGTTAGAGAGCAGTTGGGGGAGTTAGTGTTAGAGAGAAGTGGCCTGAAATTGGTCAGGAAGCTAGCAGTGTCAGCTAGTGAGGAGACTCTACATCTATCAGGGAGATAGTTGGTAGAGGTGTAGATAGATAGATCCAGGGTAGGGCTATCTGTATTGGAGTTAAGATTTGCTAGGCAGAGAGGATATCCTGTCAACAAATTCTTGGAGAGAGAAAGGAGTGGAAATTTTGTAGCTAAGATCTGAACTGTTTAAAGGAACTATACACTTTCATGCCAAAGTCTCTGAACCATTAAGCCAGGGCTGCCCAGGAAGTCGATCGCGATCGACCAGTCGATCCCGGGACCGAAGGAGGTCGATCCCAGCCGGATGGGGCTTCTCAAAGTGGGGCGGAGCCAGGACGCGCCAAGCCCCGCCCCTCCCCCAGCT
Source organism: Anolis apletophallus (assembly GCA_030556195.1). Classification (NCBI taxonomy): domain Eukaryota; kingdom Metazoa; phylum Chordata; class Lepidosauria; order Squamata; family Anolidae; genus Anolis; species Anolis apletophallus. The sequence continues at coordinate 114,090,942 of JARBWK010000010.1, forward strand.
TCGGCACTCCCAGCAGCTTCTCCAGCCTTGAGGAGGGTAGGGCCAAGCCAGCCTTGTGCTAGCTATGCCACCACTGGCTTGGCATTGCCATCCTCAAGCCTGGAGACACTGCTGGGAGTGCCGAAGCCAGAAGGGGGCGGAGCCAGGACGCACCAAGCCCCACCCCTCCCCCAGCTTCAGCACTCCCAGCAGCTTCTCCAGCTTTGAGGAGGGTAGGGCCAAGCCAGCCTTATTTATTTATTATTTATTTATTTCAGGATTTCACCCCGCTCTTCTCAACCCCCGAGCGGGGACTCAGAGCGGCTTACAGTAAGGCACAATTCGATGCCCACACAGTAACAATATAAAACCCTTCAACAATTAAAATACATTAAAATACAATTACATTAGCATCATACGCATTCATTCCAGATTAAAACAATGTTCTGTCCATAAAAGCATTGGCCCTATTCATCCACTTTCCATTAAAATCCCATGTGCTAGCTATGCCACCACTGGCTTGGCATTGCCATCCTCAAGCCTGGAGACGCTGCTGGGCGTGCCGAAGCCAGAAGGGGGTGGAGCCTGGCCATGCCAAGCCATGCCCCCAACCCTCCCCTCTCCAGCCTTGAGGAGGTAGGTAGATCTTTCTGACTTGGTTTTATTATAAGTAGCTCCCATGCTGAAAAAGTGTGGGCACCCCTGCATTCAGCACATTAATACCTATTAGGTAAGTTCTCTTAAAATAAACTTCATTGTTTTGTTGTTCAAAACACATGCCTCACGTGTACCTCTGCCAAATAAGTCTGAAATCAGTTCCCTGCAGCAATCAAGAGTCTAATGGTGGCAGCATACATTTTGAAGAAGAAAGCTCTTCAGTTTCACCTCAATGCACAGGCCTGAATGCAAGTCGAGAGCATTCTTGCCTATAATGCCTCCAGTAAGCCAAAGGCTTAAAAGTGATCATAAGTCTGGTGGTGACCAGTGGGTTTTCAAAAGGTTTTCCAACCAGAAGATCATTCCACCTCGGTGCAGTTTTAAGTTCTGAATACAGTCTCCCCTACTTGTTATATTTGGTGGCAGTAAAGGGTTCCAGCCCTTGATTTCATTATATTTCGTGGCAGCGTCGGATGAAATAGGAAGGTTCCATCCTGCCTGAAGTAATAAGTCACAGAGCTTCCATTATAACAGCACAATCAAGCTTTTTGGATCCCCCACCCCACCACCACCCAATGCTTTCAAGCCAGGAAGGAATTTGTGGATGCCGAAGCTCAGCATGTGCAAAACTGAATGTACTGTTCTGGCCATTTCTTTTGTAAGCAACCAGCTCCAACAGTATTTCTGTAGTTCTTGTTAGTAAATTAAATTACAACAATAACTGGCACTCCCTTTTCCTTCAGAACAAACTTCCTGGTTCATTTGAAAGCCTTCGTGTCACTCTTACTCCCACCATTCGTGTGTGTGTGTGTGTGTGTACACATGAAGAGTCTGACACAGTGTTTCCCAACCTTTTTTGAGCCGCGGCACACTTTTTACATTTGCAAAACCCTGGGGCACACCACCAACCAAAATGACACAAAATGACACTCTAACACAGTCATACATATAGTTAATCTGTTTTAAATGTATTTATACACTCAGTGTGAAACCTGGGCCTGTTTTGATGAACACAACATAGATATCCTGGCAGGAATGGCAGAAAGACGCAAACTTCCCACACAGAACTCCCATAACCAAGAGAAAATGTGATAAGAGTTTGGTGGGCATTGACCTTGAGTTTTGGAGTTGTAGTTCACCTATATCCAGAGAGCACTGTGGACTCAAACAATGTTGGATCAGGACCAAACTTGGCATGAATACTTAATATGCCCAAATATGAACACAGATGGAATTCAGGGGAAATAGACCTTGACATTTGGGAGTTGTAGTTGCTGGGATTTATAGTTCCCCTACAATCAAAGAGCATTCTGAACCCCACCAATGATAGAATTGGGCCAAACGTCCCACACAGAACCCCCAGGAGGCAAGAGGAGGTCTCTACTTGGGGAAAGGGAGGCGGGCCTTCCCAATGCATGGAGAGGGAGAGACCAAGTAGGCAACGGGCGGGGAGGGGGGTGGTTGTAATTTTGTGCCTTTATCGAGGTAGGTTTCTTAGAGTTTTTATACTTCAACACACTAGACTCTACTCCCCCCCCCCCTTTACTGGAGGTTCCAATTTCCCACGGCACACCTGATGATCGCTCACGGCACACTAGTGTGCCCCGGCACACTGGTTGAGAAATACTGGTCTAACACAGCAGTGATTGGGCAGGAGTGTATGTGTCCATTACCCCGTTCCAAATAGCAACAACACAGATCTTTCCAACTCTGGACTTGTTCATTACGCTTTAGTTTTTATTTAAAATAATATCCTTTTTCAAGTTACCAGTGTAATCATGTACAGTAATATTACTCTGCCGATGAATGCCAGCAAAACCCATCATTACTGAACTTGATTTGAAGTGGCTAAGTGACTTTGTCTAAGTAACTGTGGGTTAACCTGTCCTGCAAAGTAGCCCAGTCCCATAATATACATTAGTTTCGAGACATTAAGAGTACTTTATCACATAGTTTTCAGTGCTAGAATAAGGGTGGTGTACCTAGAAATAGCTAGTCTGTTAATTACTTTGTTGAATCCCCGTGGCTTCTCCAATCCATCACCTTCTTCTACATTTTTAGATTTGTCTCTTGCTCCACATAAGCGCCTGCAAGTTGTTGTTCAATGTAATAAGGTTTTCTAAGGCCGATTCTACACTGCCATATAAAATCCAGATTATCTGCTTTGAACCGGATTATATGGCAGTGTACACCCACATAATCCGGTTCAAAGCATATCATGTGGATTATCTTTGATAATCTGGATTATATGGCAGTGTAGATGGGGCCTAAGTGTAATTGTATGTGATGCCATGATCCAGGCCCGGATTAGGCTCTTCGGCCGCCCGAGGCCAAGACGTCCCCGAGGCCAAGACGGCCCCAGGGCATGGAAAGCCACGCCCCAGGGCACGGGAAGCCACGCCCCAGGGCACGGGAGCCACGCCCCAGGGCACGGAAAGCCACACCCCAGGGCATGGAAAGCCCGCCCCAGGGCACGGCCACGCCCCAGGGCACGGAAAGCCACGTCCCCAGGGCATGGAAAGCCACGCCCCAGGGCACGCCACGCCCCAGGGCGCTGCGCGCATGTGCGGCAGCAGCCCCGGCCGTGCGGCTTCCATCGCCTCCTCCTCCCGCGACCGGAAGGAGAGCCGAGGAGGTGGATGTAAGCCGCGGCACCGGCCCACGGCTTCCATCCACCTCGCACCTTCCTTTCAGTCGTGGGAGGAGGAGGTGGACAGAAGCCGCGCAGCACTGCTCGTGGGGCTTCCGTCCGCCACCTCCTCCACCTCCCGCGACCGAAAGGAGGGCGCGAGGAGGAGGGCGGGACTTCCCTTCATCCTCCTCGCGCCTTCCTTTCGGTCGCGGGAGGAGGAGGAGGCGGCGGACGGAAGCCCCACGAGCAGTGCCGCGCGCCTTCCGTCCACCTCCTCCTCCCGTGACCGAAAGGAAGGCACGAGGATGAAGGGAAGTCCCGCCTTCCTCCTGGCCGCCTGGGCCGCCCCCTTGCAAAGGAAGGAGGCGGCCAGGAGGAGGAGGAGGAAGCGAAGCCCGCTGGCATGCGTGCGTGCGCATGCATGCCCACCGGCGGGGCGGAGCTTCCCTTCCTCCTCCTCGCCGCCTCCTTCCTTTACAAGGGGCGGCCCAGGCGAGGGGAGGGCACCATTCCCTCCTCCCCATCCCCTTGCAGCGTTCTCCCCCCGCCCACTCCCGAGGTATGATGACTCTCTCGGGAGAGGGCGGGGGGAAACCGCTGCGAGGGGGCGGTTTAAAAAAAGTTTTCGGGGGGTCGAATCCACTGCCCCCCAAAACCTGCCACCCGAGGCCATGGCCTAGTCTGGCTTTATGGGTAATCCGGGCCTGCCATGATCAAAATGTGGGCACACATCACCCAGTAAAAATGTACATGTTTTAGCTACATACAGCATACATGCAAATTGTGCCAACATACTGTACCTATCAACGTGACTTTGCTCTTCATCCTAACAGGAAGTTCCCCTAGATGACCCTCAGAAATAACACTCAATGTAATTGTACAGATACTTTGCTATATATATATATTTTCAAACATTAGTTTTACAATACCTGCCTGGGAGACTATAACACAAAAACTATTTTTCTTCTTCTTGGACTTTTTTTATAGATCCAAAATAGTTTGGAACAGAGAAATTTTACATGTCAAAGCCAAAAATATATGAATAACTGCACAAAAGTCAAAGTGATCATTAAAATACAGTACAAAGTCTGTCTTTTAAAAATAAGGGGGCCTCCTTCAAATAAGCCATGAGCGCCATCTAGTGGTAACATGTGAACATGTATAGATTTTATTTTGTCCACCATTTGAGGTTTTAAAGCTATTATTGTAAGCTTCCATCAGGTTGTTTCTAATGTATGGCAAACTCATGAATGAGAGACCCATCCAGATTATCTGCTTTGAACTTGATTATATGATCGTGTACTTATTTATTTACCATATTTACAGACTGCCTTTCTCAGCCAGAAGGCGACTCAAGGCGCTTTACAGTCGGCACAATTCGATGCCCAGAACAACATAAAATACACTTAAAAATATTTAATTTGTGTAGACTGAAATAATCCAGTTCAAAGCAGGTCAGGGATTCAAGCCAGGCCTGGCTTCTCCCAGTTGCTCCTGGTTTCTCCGGTTGTCCTCAAGTCTAATGCACACCACATTTTGGGTGACAAAATTTATCCAATACTGTTGCTCATTGGACTTGAGAAAATACAGTAGGTCAGGGGTGCTCAGGATGGTGATCGCGATCGACTGATCTTTGGGCCTCATCCGGGTGATCTTCAGGCCCTCACCCGGTCAATGGCGTTTCTTCGCCGCTGGTCCTCTTCACGCGCTGCCTGGCCACCTCCAAGAGCTCATGAGTCCAACAGCGAGAATGGCCGCTTCTGCGCATGTGCGCCGGCGACCCGTGCATCGCGTCATTCAGGCCGCCCCTTCTTTTTCCCTTCTGCCTTCCTCCTCCCTCCGGCCCTCTCTGGCCACTCAGAGTGGTCGCAGACCAAAGGAGGGTGCGGCCTGAATGACGCGATGCGTGGCTCGCTGGCATGCATGCGCAGAAGCGGCCATTCTCCCTGTTGGACTTATGAGCTCTTGGAGGCGGCGCACGTGCATGCGGCGTGGAGGAGGAATGACGGAGAAGAAATAGAAGGACTTTGAGCGTGCAGGCAGCACGTGAAGAGGACCAGCGGCGAGGAAGGAGCAACGACGGAGAAGCAGAAGGACGCTTTTGGAGCCATTTACTGACCAAACTGCAGCTCAAAGGTCGGTCTGTTTACTTTCTGGGTGATAATATGTGTGGTAATATGGCAGTGTGGGAGGAATGGGGAGATTGGATGTATTTTTGCATGCCCCTTTGTTTACCATGCTGAGTATTCAATGGCCTTGCAGTTCAAAAGCCTCTCTTCTTACTTTCTGGGTGATAATATGTGTGGCAATATGGCAGTGTGGGAGAAATGGGGAGGTTGGATGTATTTTTGCATGTCCCATCTGAGAAACAAATAGCCTTGCAGCTCAAAGGTCTATGTGTTTTGTTTTCTGCCTGATGATATCTGTGGAAATATGGCAGGGAGGGAGAAATGGGTGCTTTGGATGTATTTTTGCATGTCCCATCTGAGAAACAAATAGCCTTGCAGCTTAAAGGTCTCTCTGTTTACTTTCTACCTGATTATATCTGTGGTAAATATACCAGGGTGGGGGGAAATGGGGTGCTTGGATGTATTTTTGCATGTCCCATTTTTTACATATCTGAGAAAGAAAGAAGCCCCGTGCGGACGGAAGGTGGCAACAGGAGTGTGTGTGTGTGCATGCGCGCGCGCGCGCCCGCACGCCCACACCACATGATCTTTTAAATTTGGTTCTTCAGATGGTAGCTCCCATGCTGAAAAAGTGTGAGCATCCGTGCAGTAGGTGAAGCTCCATCTGTATCCAAGTCCTGCCTCTCTAAGGGCTCTTGTCATTGGCATTCACTCCTCCTTCTTCAATGGGTCAGGCACCAACTGCTTCTTCCTTGTGAGTCAAATTTTGATTTTTACCCAGAGTTTAGTAGATTTGTATTTTCTTTGACATTTGTTCCACTTTACGGCTAACAAGGCAGTTGAACTTCGGGACCCCGCAGCAGATCACCCGTCCGTCCCTCATTCAGAGTGAGTACCACACCGAAGTTTGGACCCTCAAGCTAAGATTTAGCCCTTGGACACACCAAAAGATAGACCGTGTCCCACCTCCTGCAGAAAGTAAACAAACTTTCCCGCAACTGAGCAGGAAAAGCTGCGGCTTTGTCGCTTTACATCTCCAAGCAAACTTCTCGGTTTGCAAAAACACACCCAGGGACTCCAACACATGCATTTACAGCGACAGACAGCATTCAACTGTTTACTTAGTGATTTCCCTACAACAAATGTGTATATTTTATGTACCCTATTGCAATGTGTGATGCATACATGTTTATTTAGTGACTTTATATCCATTATTGTGATTGTAACTTATGTGCCCTGCATTTACCTTACTAACCTGTGCCTAAATCCATGTATAATGTACTGTGCTTCCACTTTGCACCCTGTGTTATAATTGCACTATATGTGTAAGTCAATGTGTGTTTTTGATAAATGATTGTGTTAATATCTCATTGGCTTTTCCCTATTCATTCATGCTGGTTATGATATTCATTATCCTCATGTACACTGGGGATTTCTAGCATCATTATTCACACGGGAACCACAGCATTGCTCCCATAGAGGTGCACTCACCCAGATCCAATTGCAGGTTATCTGTGAACCTTGTGGATTGCTCTTACTATTTGTTTTTGTTTATTGTGCAAGCACCCCCACCTTGTGCTTTTGTGTATTCAATCTTGCAAATCTGACAGTTCAGTCTTTTACGGAGCTCTTGGTAGATGAGGAGGCAAATGGCTTTGCAACCCTGCCATTTGTCCCAATGTCTTCCTGTGATGTCCAGACTTCTTTTGCTTCACCAGGCCACAAAGGGGTTGTTCTGGGTTTTCCTCCTCCACCCCAAAGTTGTGAACATCAATATCAGCTGGTCTTCCAGCTTGTATTTTAGTTGTTGAATCACTTCCTGTACATCAGGGGCCGGGAACCTTTTTGACTCAGAGAGCTATGAAAGCAAAATATTTGTAAATGTATTTCAGTGAGAGCCATATAATCTATATAATGTATTTTAAGACTGAATTCAACTAAATGTGAGTATATACTTACATACTATGAGAAAAGGATTCCTCCGGCAGAATGACGGGACACTTCAGACCTGGCTCTGCAAAAGGATGCTCAGGACTCGGGGAAGGAAGAGAAGACGGAAGGAAGGGGGGCAGAAAGAAAGAAAGAAAAAGGAAATAAAGGAGGGAGAGGAAGAAAGAAAAGAAGAACGAACTATGGAAAAGGAAGAGAAGCAGGAGAGAGTCAAGAAGGGGAAAAGAAAGAAGGAAGTGGGAAGGGAGGTGTGAAGGCGTGGCTGATGCCACCTGTGTATAAGACTTTAAGTTGCAAGGTTTAAACTATTGGATTATGTTTCAGCTAGTCTGTTTAGTGTTGTTAAGTTTTGGTTGCATTGATTGGTTCTTTAGAGCTGTCAATCATCGTTAAGATTGTTTTTCCTCCCCTTGAGACTTTGGAAATCTAGCTTTCTCTTTAGATTTTGCCTGCATCTCTACAGAAGAGGACGTGTTAGAGGGTTTGCCAGCCAGGCCTCGGTCAGGCATTCTCTAGCACCAATTCTTCATATCTTGGATTCATTCTGCATATCCAGCACACCTGGATGGGACTGTGGAATCTCAAGCGCCTTCAACTAGTTATTTGGCATTCATAGGAAGGCTCCGTGCCTTCAATATAGGCCATTTGACTGGGGCTAAGAGAGTTCTCACCTCAAAGCCATTGAGAGAGAGAGAATTTGGAAAGCCATCCGGCTGAAAGCTTCCTGGACCCAAACAACTAAAGAACTGTAATGTATATTTTATTTTACCCTGTTTGAAGAACCAAGTTTAATACCTCAATAAGATAACTCCTTTGTGAACAATAAAACCTTTTTGAGTTATCTAAAGTGACTGGTTTGGTCCGTGAGAGTTCCAGTTCTCTATGGGAAGGCAAGAAGAGGTCCCTGGGAAGAGATGTCACGTCCTTGGTCCTATTCTAAGCCAAAGTTCCCAGGCGTGTCTTCACAGTGCTAGAGAAGTCTGCAAGTTGATCTTGCCAGAGGTTTGTCTGCCAAATTTTAAAAGTAAAGAAGATCCAAATCTTTCTGCAAGTTAAAGTCTGCTTGGCTTTAAGAAAGAAGAATTAAAGCCCTTTGCAAATAGCCAGCCAGCTTCTTCCCTGCCTGTCTGCCTCGATGCTAGCTGACTACCTGGCTTCAAGATAAAAGACCCTGCCCCTGTCCTGCCTGGAAGCAAGAATCTGCTTTTCAGACCAGCATAGTCATCAGTGTTAGGAAAAGCAGCCCTTCATTCTTCAGCTTCGTTTGTGCATCATTCCAGCTCCTGGAGTTTTACAGAGTCCTTTTTGCAAGTCTCCTTTACAGAAGTTATTTGTGAGCAAAGGAAGAACCTATTTCTCCCTTTGGAAATTCTGCAAATTGCCTTTACTAGGCAGTCAATTTTAAAGCCTGTATTGTTGATAATCAGTTTGCTTTTTATTTCTGTATGCTTATAGTAACTGTACTGTTTGCTAATTGCCTTGTATAATAGTTTGCAGATTTGCTTTCATTTTTGCAGAGCTGATTGTTTTTCTTTGCAAGTTAAGGTAAAATGACCTTGAGCTGTCCGGCAAGTTTGTTTTTACATTTGCAAAAGATTTATTAGAGGTCTGTTAAAAGTTGTACTGATATTAGCTAGTACTTGCGACCCCTGGTGGCAAAAAGGGGTTTTACATTTTTAAAGTTTAGCATTGCATTGCATTGAATTTTGCAAGAGTTTGTATATTATTTACTTTTCTTGCAGCCAATAGCTGCTAAGGGTTTATAAGTTTTTCTTTAAAGTTTGCCCAGCTATTGTATAGTACCATTTTATTTACAGTTTGCTTTGTATATTTTGGTTAATTGTATATTACTGCTTATTGCAATCTTATCTGTTTAAAGTTTGAGTATAAGTTTCCTTTGAATTCATTATGTCAAGTGAACACAGCAAAATCTCTCAAGCAAGGGCCTTCTCTCCACGCCCAATTAGACAGAAACACCCCACTCACAGAGCCATGCAGAATCTTTTAGAGCTAGAATGCACGCTCATGAAAAAGTTTAAGAATGCTTGGCAAAAATTGACCTTTATAGCAGTTAAAATGGAAGAATCCTTTTCTTCCAAGGATTTAGAAATTCTTAGAAAAGAATTTCTAGAGGTCTTTGCCTCTGGTAACTCTTTTGCAGAGGAAATCCTCTATGTTTTGAACAAAATCAACACCGTAGAATCATTGCAAAGGGCTAGAGATTTTCTCTAAGCCTTCATGAAGAAAGGGAATCGCTTTAAAGCAATTTTGGATGCCTTTGATTTTAGTTCCTCATCCAAAGGTGCAAAAGGAAAGGGATCAAGGATTCTCAGGCGAGAGCCTCAGATCCAGTCTGATTAAGCTTTCACCTAAAGCCATTAGTCTTGCATCCAAACATTCATCTAGACATAGCAGACATACTGGTTCCTCCCGAACCACACATTCATCTTCAAGTTCCAAAGCAGCTTTTTTTTAATAAGGAAAAAATACGCTTGGAAATTAAGAAGCAAGCCTTTGAGGCAGAAGCTGCTGCTCAAATGGCTCAGCAAGGCCTCCTATTCAGCGAACAGGAAGCAGACCTGGCACGGGCCAAAGCCCAACAGGAAGCAGACCTGGCACAGGCCAAAGCAAAGGCTAAAGCTGATCAGGACAAATTACAAACAGAGTTAGATTTGCTCCAGATTAAAAAGGATGCAGCACAGAAGGTAGCTAGAGCTAATGTTTTAGCGAAAGTCCTATCGGAAGAATTGAGTGTAGAGAATCTCAGTCTTCTTCCAGTTCAGGAACCAATGGCAAAGGTTTCAGCACACCTGCAATTGGAACCACCTATATCCCAGAGTCTTATCTCTTTTGACTACAGTGAAGATCGCTTACCTAATCCAGTGTTCGTAACTTCAAAGCCAACCCATTCTTCCAAAGTGCAGCAAGATACGGCCGGGAGAATGTCATCACATCTGTCTATGCCTGTCCCTGCAACCAAGCCTAAAGTGTACCACCTGTTCACTCGTGAACAAGAGGACGACGTGTCAGAACCGGATCCAGTGTCCACTGGGCTCAATCCAGTCATCCATCCACGTTGGCAAGGCATGGCCGGGAGTGAGCCACCACGTTGGCAAGGCATGGCCGGGAGTGAGCCACCACGTCCATTCCTGCATACCAAGCCAACTGTCCCTAGTGGGATGAAAGCTTCAAATGTGCTGCCTGAAAGCAACCTGTTCAAACCAACAATGCCTGTCATTGCTCCTAGGTACGCTCAACTGAGCAACGCCGACTTTGTCACACCACATCAAACTCCTCAGATGTACACCTACACACCGGATCCTCAACTGAGTTCGCTCCTGCGAAATCCTAGAAGAGATATCAGGGACAAGGGCATACAGCGATTTTCGGATCAGCCAGAGGATTATTTGCTGTGGAAGACCACCTTCAAAAGGGCCATTCGAGATTTTAAGCTGGACGCGGAAGAAGAACTGTCCCTTCTCATGTCTTGGCTTGGACCTACCTCAGCTGAGCAAGTCAAGAAGCTGTACTGTGTTGACTTCCGGTCTGGCGCTAATGGCGACTGGCTGCACTCCTAGGATCTCCTGGGAGCGGTAGAGTGGGAAAGAGGCTGGTAGACTAATCCTACCCTCTAGCTGCCAGAAATGCGGCACTAGAGCGAAGATCTTCAAGAATCCTTCGAACGCAGAGGAGGTTGACCCCTTGGATGGGAGGCTGGCCAACACGGCGGATCCGAAGGAACAGGCAGAAGACGGGCCCGACCCTCAAAACAAGCGATGCTTGGATTGCAGTCGCCAGCGCCAGATTTTAACTTTAAAGTGAGTACCTGAGAGCAGTAGCTGAAAACAAAGTGCCCGGTCCACCTCCCCCTTAAGCAAACGGACCGACGGATCCTTAATTATAACAAATAAGGACTTGAATGAAGTAAAAAGCAACCCCCCGAATGAAATAGCCAAAAAGCGGCAAAGACAGAGGGGCAACCCACTGGGAGCTGGGACGAGAAAAAGCCAGCCGAAAAGGGGGTTTGGAGGGGGGAAAAGAAGGAACTCACAGGAGGGAGGCGTGCGGAGCTCTTCTTGAAACTGGCGGCATTCCCAAGATGGAGGGTGTGAGATAAGGTGGCCTTGAAAACGCCATCCAGAAGAGGTGTTGGGGAAGAAGGAGGAGGAGGCGTGGAGAGCAGCCAGAAGAGGAAGAGGCAGAGCAGTGCCCCCGTGGTGACGCCCGTGGTGACGACGACGCAAGAGCCGGATCTGAAAGAGAAGAGTCATAGACTCAGGAAAGAAAATATAGAGAACCGCGACGATCTCAAAGGGAAGAGCTTGTGGGTTCGCTGGAGCTCCATTAAAGACAGGAAAGCAAAGAGACTAATAAAGCGCCTAACAACAAACGAAAGGCAAAACGCAAGTGCCAAAGGAAAGCCAAGCTAAGTCGAGATAGGGGGCCAGGTTTGGAGGAGAGATAAGACATTATTATTTAAGGCTGATTAAGCTGTACAAAAGCACCTCAGAGATGGCTGCAAACAAAACCAAACAGGAGAGCATGAAAGACCTGGCCAAGGAGAGAAAACAACCTGGCACACATATAACTCCAGGAAGAAAGAACTCTGGCCTACCAGAACTGACTTTAGAAGATCTTTTTGCTGAAATGTTAAAGATTTCAAAGAGGCAAGAGGAGACAGCAGAAAAACTAGAAGAGCAAGACAAGCTACAAGAAAAACTACTGAGAGGACAGGAAAAACTGATCAAAGACGAAATGACGATGCTAAAAAAAGAGTTTAAGGAGGAAATGTCAACAATCAAGAAACAGCAAATGGATATGCTAGATGAACTCAAAAATATCAAACAGAGAGAGGAAAACTGGAGGAGAAACAAGAGCTCCTTGAGGAGAGCATTAAAAAGAAGATAGGCTCGATGAATGCTCTGAGTAGGAAACTAGAAGAGCAACAGGAACTCTTAGAATTCAAGGAAAAGGAATATGAGCTTAGGTTCAGAAATGTGGACGAAGAAGAAGAAGAGAATATAAGAGAAGTGATGGCAATAGTACTGGCAGATGTGCTACAAAAATCGATTACCGATACGGACGCAGAGATGGATAGGACATTTAGAATTACAACGGCATTCTCAAGAAAACACAAAGCCATCCGAGACGTGCTGGTGCGGTTCAACAGAAAGGTGATCAGGGATGAGGTCCTGAGAAGAAGTCTCAAAGACCCAATAACATATAATAGAAGGAAGATAACGGTCTTCAAAGAATACCCAGCGTCAACATTACTTAAAAGGAGAAAATACTTTTTCTCACAGATGAATTAAAAAGCAGAAACATTAAGTATAGATGGGAGAAGAAAGAGGGCCTGATGCTGACCTTTAAGAATAAGAGACACTGGATCACGACGGAGGAAAAAGCGAAGTTCTTCTACAAAAAGATTAAGGAAGAAAATACAGAGGCCGACGAGGAGGAGAGTTTAGAAGGAGAGGAGGAGGAATGTAGTGAAGAACGAGGAGCGGAAGGACGGCAACGGGAGGAAGGAGAACTGAGGAGCCCGGAGAGAATGCAGACAAGAGCGGAAAAGAAAAAAGAACTGAGAAGGTTTTATGACGGAAATTAAATGTCTAGCTAATAATTTGAATGGGATAAATATCCCCCAGAAAAGGACAAAAAAAAATCTTTAATTATTTGTACAGTAAAAATGTAGATGTGATAGCATTACAGGAAACTCATATTAGAAGTAGAGATGTGGGCTATTTAGGGCAAAAAAGAAACTAGGAAAGGTGTATTATTCTGCGGACTGTAAAAAAAGAGAGGGGTGGTGACTTACGTTAAAGAAAAAGTGAAAAGTAAATTAGCTTTCAAAGATTCGAAGGGAGATATGTCGGGGTCATGATTGAATGGGAGAGGAAAAATCTATTGGTTTGTAATATTTACGCCCCGAATGGGCCAAAGGTGAAATTTATGAGGGAGCTGAGAAAAAAGATCGAGAAAGAAGAGTATGATGAACTGCTAGTGGTAGGGGATTTCAACGGGGTTGTGGAGACGAAGATGGATAGAACCCTGAGGGAAAGAAAGACAATAAAAGTGGGGAAATACCCAGAGAAGGTAGGGAAATTCTGGAGGATTTGGACCTAATGGATGGTTGGAGGAGCAAAATCCTAATACAAAAGACTATACATATTTCTCCAGTAGGCACAAATCTTGGTCTAGAATAGACATGCTGTGGGTGTCTAAAAATTGCTATCTAGAATGGGTAAGATAAAGATAACGCCACAAGTATTTTCTGATCACAATGTTTTGGAATTTAATATAGGAGGAGACAATCGTTACCAACCTGGAGACTTAATGAAGATCTGCTGAGAGGTGAAAGTCAGAATTTAAGGTATAAGGCAGTTATAAAAGAGTACTTTGAACTTAATGCAGATAAAGGCACGAGAGAAGAAATATAGTATGGGACGCCTCAAAGGCGGTGATCAGAGGGCACTTCATTCAACAAGAGGCCATTAGGAAGAAGCAGAAAAATAGAGAGGAGAGGTTATTAATAAATAAAATGAAAGAGATAGAAGCAAAGCTTAAGAAAGAACCGAAAGAAAAAAAATGGAAGGTGGAACTTGAAGCCTTGCGTAAACAGAAAGATATTCTAGAGGTAGAAAAATGGAAAGAAACCTAAAATTTGTAAAACAACAACACTTCCAGCACGCCAATAAGCCGGGAAGGTGGTTGGCAATTAAAATAAGAAAGAAAAAGGAAGAAAATCATATAACACAACTAAAGGAGAAAAGCAAGGTGTTCTATAAGGATGAACAGATTAAAGGGAATTCCTCAAATTCTATAAGAACCTTTATAAAAGTGACAATATTAAAAGGGAAGAAGTACAGGGATACATAAGTGGGAAAAAGATTAGACAAAATAACAGATCAACAAAGAGAAGAACTAAACAGATTAATAACCAAAGAAGAGCTAAAAGAGGCCATAAGATCTAAAAGGAATAAGGCGCCTGGCCCGGATGGGCTTACGGCCCAATATTACAAGATCTTTCAGGAGGAACTAACACCGCACCTCCTGAAAGTTATGAATGGAGTCATGCAGAAGAGAGTTAATATTCCGGAAACCTGGACAACAGCGAGCATAACGGTCATTCATAAAGAAGGAACGGATAAGACAGAAGTTAAAAACTATAGGCCGATCTCGCTGCTAAATACGGACTATAAACTCTTTTCGCATATCTTAGCTGAGAGATTTAAAAGTTTTGACCCATTGATAAACCCAGATCAAGTGGGCTTTTTACCAGGACGACAGCTCAAAAGAAAATGTTCGAATTGTGGTAGACACGATAGAATATTATAGAGATAAAATCCAGAAAAAAGCTGCCATCCTATTTGTCGATGCTGAAAAAGCTTTTGACAAAGTGAACTGGGACTTTATAAAAATTCTAATGCGGGAAATAGATTTAGGATTTCACCTCAACAATGCGGTGGAGGCGATATATTCGCAACAATCAGCCAGTATTCGGATAAATGGGTCGGGACGGAGACCTTTAAAATAAATAGGGGTACTAGGCAAGGTTGCCCGCTGTCGCCCCTCCTCTTCATTTTGCCCTAGAAGTATTATTAGAGGATCTAAGAGAGGACTCACAATTGGCAGGAATAAAACTGAAAAATGGGAGAATACAAAATCAGGGCATATCTCGCGAGGATGATTTTGTATGCTTTATAGAAGACCCAGAGGAGAATATAGAAAAATGGTTAACAAAGTTAGGAAAATATGGTAGGGTGGCGGGACTGACAATAAATAAAGAAAAGACCAAAATGCTAACAAAGAATCTGGACCAAAAGGAGAAAGAAGTCTTAAGCAAAAAAATCAGGTATAACAATAGCATCGAAGGTGAAATATCTAGGAGTATTTTTAACTCCCAGAAATATAGATTTGATAAAAAAAAATTATGAAGCAAAGTGGGCAGAGATAAAAAAGACTTAAATAAGTGGAAATATCTAAACTTATCCATGTTGGGCAGAATATCATTGATAAAAAATGAGCGTTCTGCCCAAAAAGTTATTTCTATTTCAATGCCTGCCGATCCTACACCTAGACAAGTACTTCAAAATCTGGAATAAAGATATAAGGAACTTTATCTGGAAAGGTAAAAACGAGCCAGAATAAATTGGGTGATATTAACAGATAAAAAAAAAAAAGTAGGGGCTGGGGGTCCCGGACCTCAGACTTTATCATGAGGCTTCGGCGTTGGACTGGGCATTGGAATGGACAACTTTAAAGGATAAAAGACTTCTTTCCCTAGAGGGGCCATGAGTTACGTGTTGGATGGCACGGGTACCTTTGGTACAACCAATTGAAGAAAGAGAGTAAATTTAATGATCATATAATAAGGAAATCGCTGATAAAGATCTGGCTGAAATATAAAAATAGATGCTATAGCAAAATACCGGGATGGGTTTCCCCACAAGAGGCATATTTTAGAAGGAGTAAGAAAGTCGGACTGGGTGAGGTACGATACCCTGTTGAAAATCTCGGGCGGAGACATACTTTTGAAGGAAAGGGAAGAGGTGCAAGAATATGACAGAACAATTGATTGGTTGCAATACATGCAAATAAATGAACAATATAAAAGGATAAAAAAATTGGGTTTATACTGTCAGATACATTATGGCAGAAATTAGTGGAGAAACCCAAAGGAAGAATATCATTACTATATGATAAACTTCTGGAATGGCAGACGGAAGAAGAAATGATAAAAAATTGCATGGTCAAATGGGCTCAGGACGTAGGCCACCCAATTCCATATACAAAATGGGAAAGATTTCTGAACAAACATATGAAATATACATATTCATTTGACCTTAAAGAGAATAGCCTGAAGATTTTTCACAGGTGGTACCTCACCCCGGAAAAAATTGCAAAGTTTAACAAAAAATTATAGCAATAAATGTTGGAAATGCCAGAAAGAAGTAGGATATTTTATTCACATGTGGTGGGACTGTGAAAAAGTTAGGATATTTTGGAAAGCGTGCATAAAGAAATACAAGAGGCTTTGGGAATCAAAATTCCAATGAAACCTGAATGCTTGCTGTTGGGATTATTAGATGTTAAAGTAGAAGATAATACGGAGAAGTTATTTGTCTATTGTCTCTCTGCGGCCAGATTAATCTTAGCTAAAGGATGGAAAGAAGAACATATCCCGGAGGCTGATGACTGGAGACTAAAGTTAATAGACATTATGAACATGGATCGGCTGACCCAGAGGTTAAAGCAAGATATGAACTCAAAAATACAGTTGGACTATGATCATTAACTACTTCAAGAAGAGAAAACTAGAGTGGACTATAACATAAATCATGTCGATAAGATTCAAGTTATGGATAACAAGAAGTCGGAGACACTCCGAAGATATATAGAACATCAATTAAGAGATAATGGAAGAGGGAGGACGGGCAGGAAGTACTCATATGAGTCTGTGTTTTGTATGTGTCAAGGTTTGGGTTTGTCTGGGGGAAGGTGGTGGGGGTTTGGTGTGACGTCTTGTCAATTTTATGTATCTTTTTAATCTTTGAAAACAATAAAAAGTTTTAAAGCTGAAAGAAGCTGTACTGTGTTAATGTGGCGGACCCCCCAAAAAGCATTATCTACAGCGTGGTTTCGCAGACGAGCGTTATGGTACGAGCACCGCGATAAAGTGTCCCTCTTGGACCGACTCGACAGGTTTCCATCGCTGAAGATGAAAGACTGCAGACAGCTTTGGGATCTCGGCGATTTACTCATGGAATTGGATTCTGCCAAAACAAATCCAAAATTGCCAGGATTGGCATGTCTTGACCAGTACACGACGCAAAGTGCTATTCTTCGCAAGCTTCCCTTGCCTCTTCAAGAACTGTGGGGCAGAGAAGTGTTTAAGTTTAAAGAGGCAAACGCAAATGTATACCCACCCTTCGCCTATTTAGTGAACTTTATTACCAGAACAGCTCGTGAAAGGAATGACCCTCAAACAGGTCTTTCTACATTATATCAAGGTTTCAAGCCTGAAAGGATTATCAAAGAAGACAAAGCACCCGGTAAAGAATCCAAGCGGAACGTGAGTGTCAAGACCACAGACACCACTACTCCAGCTCCTGTCCCACCAGTTGGCAAGGACAGCACATCTTGTCCCATTCATCAAAGGCCACACAGCCTAGCTGAATGTAGAGAGTTTGCCAAGAAGCCTTATAAAGAACGGCTCCAGATAGTTCAAAAGGCCAAAGTGTGTTATAAATGCTGCAGCGCCACTCCTCACTTTTCCAAGGACTGTAAAGAAAATGTGAAATGCCAGCATTGTAATAGCCTCAAGCATTGCTCTGCAATGCACAACTTTGATTTTTCTCCATCTAAAGTAAAGTCAAAGCTTCCTGACAAAGATCAAAAGCCCAAAGAAAATAAAGATCAGAAGTCTACAGAACCTCAGGTAGCCCTCAAGGCTTCTGCGGTTGCCTGCACTGAGCTTTGCCAGGACCATAGTAAGCCCAGGATTTGTCACCCAATCTGCCTGGCAGAAGTGTATCCAGACAATCAGCCATGGAACAGAAAAAAGATCTACGTTGCCCTGGATAACCAAAGCGATACATCTCTTGCAACCCCAGAGTTCTTTGACATGTTTAACCTTCATACCAAGACAGTGGAATATACCATCTCCACCTGTTCTGGAAAGAAAAAGATGCAAGGAAGAGTAGCTACAAAGTTCAGAATTTCACCTTTTGGACAAAAGGCCAGCTACGAACTTCCTGACCTCATAGAATGCAGCTTGATCCCTAGGAACAAAGCTCAAATTGCCACAAAGGAGGTGGTACAAGCCCATCCTCATCTCAAGAAGATTCAAGATTTAATTCCAACATTAGACTTGGAAGCAGATATCGTTTTGCTCATCGGCGCAGATTGCCCCACGCTGTTCTGTGTCAGCAACCAGATCCAGGGTCCTCAGGGATCACCTATAGCCCAACAGTTGCCTCTAGGATGGACGGTGTTAGGTCCAGCCTGCTTGAACAAGATGTTTCAGCCTGTCACCAAAAGGCCTTCACTTATGCTTGGATGTAGCAACCACATCTCAGTTTGCTGTCAAGGAGTAATGCTCAATTACTCATCCATTTTTGAAGTCACAGAGAGAGATGAACAAACCGCCTTCTCCAAAGATGAGCAAAGGTTCCTTGAGATGATGAACAACCAAGTCACTCAAGATCCAGAAGGTAATTGGATAGCACCTTTACCTTTCAAGCCAGAAAGACCTTCTCTGCCCAACAACAGAGATGTTGCCCTGCATCGCCTCCTGTCTTTAAAAAGAAGGATGCAAAGAGACTCAAAGATGAAGGCCCAGTTCATTCAGTTCATGGAAGAACTCTTCCGCAGCAACTATGCTGAATTAGCCACTGCGTGTTTAGAGGGAGAAGAACAGTGGTACCTGCCGTACCACAAAGTGACTCATTCTCAGAAACTAGATAATGTCCGCATTGTTTTTGATGTCAGTACCTGCTCTTCAGGATTTGTGATGTCAAAGGCTAAAGTAGCACCCATGGACTCCACAGTGCCCAGATTGGAACTCTGCGCTGCTGTCTTGGCCATTCAGTTGAGCCAAACAATTAGAGAGGAAACTGGACAATTATTCCAAAAAGTATTCTTCCACACAGACAGCATGGTTGTGCTAGGATACTTACAAAACACTACCAATAGGTATAAAGTTTATGTTGCAAACAGAATCAATACCATCCTGAAGGGCTCTAATTGTAATCAGTGGCATTACATTTCCACTTCAGAGAATCCAGCAGATGTAGCATCTCGAGGAACATCTGCAATAAAGTTGTTAAAATCATCTTGGATTACAGGACCTAAATGTCTTCAAGATCCTTCATTTCCACAAAGCATCACAGTGCCCAAAGACACTGAATTGCCAGAGATTCAGTCTTGCAAATCTACTATCGATGGTCAAGCTTCAATAAGACAAGGTTTAAATCCTGCCAAATTTGAACGTTTTTCCAAATGGACTAGACTTCAAGCAGCTATTGCCAGACTGATTCATCGCATTACTGCAAAGGACAGTGGTGCAATCCAGCTTCAAGATTTATCTAAAGCTTCAACAGTCATCCTTAGATCCACACAAAGACATTGTTTCTCAGAAGAAATAGCTAATTTAGAAAAAGGAACATCCTTGCCTAAAAACAGTTGTTTAAAGGACTTGAACCCCTTCTTGGACAAAGAGGGTCTTCTTAGAGTTGGAGGTAGACTAAAAAAAGGGCTAAGATTAGAACTTGTGTCAAAAATCCTGTTATTTTGCCACACTATAGCCACACAGCAATGCTGTTGACACAGCATTTCCATGCAAAGGTTAGACACCAAGGAAGGACATTCACTGAGTCTGCCTTGAGAAACAATGGGTTTTGGATTGTGAATGCTCGAAGACTTGTTGGAAAAGTGATTTACAATTGTGTTAAATGTAGACAACTCAGGCGCAGTTGTCAAAGTCAACTTATGGCGGATCTGCCACCGGATAGGACAGCCACTGACCCCCCGTTCTCTCACATTGGTATAGATGTATTCGGACCTTGGGAGGTCACTGCAAGAAAGACCAGAGGTGGCAGTGCTAATTGCAAAAGATGGGCAGTACTCTTCACATGTCTTGTGATTAGAGCAGTGCATATAGAAGTGATTGAAGGCATGGATACATCTTCCTTCCTCAATTCCCTAAAAAGGTTCATAGCTATCAGAGGCCCCGTTAAGACCATCAGGTCTGACCGTGGTACTAATTTTATAGGAGCTACCAAAGAGCTCAATTGTTTGGCCCTATTTGAAAAGGATGAAACCATCCGTGATTTCACAAATCAAGAACAAATAGTTTGGATGTTCAATGTTCCTCATCGTCCCACATGGGCGGTGCCTGGGAAAGAATGATAGGTATCTGCAGAAGAATACTTAGTTCTATTCTGACAGAGCACAAACATCTTACACATGAGATGCTTGTCACATTCATGGCAGAAATCTCAGCCATTATCAATAACAGACCATTGGCTCCGCTTGACAGTGACCCAGACAACCCACAGTTATTAACTCAGCCTTGATCTTAACTCAAAAGGTTCCGGGTTGGAATGATATCATGTTGCCTGTTCCAGAAGGTACATACAGAGCCCAATGGAAACGCGTCAATCTTTGGCTAACCAATTTTGGAAGCGTTGGAAGTCAGAATACTTGAGTCTGTTACAAAAAGAAAGATCTGGCAACATGAAAGCGCCAATATAAAGGTTGGTGATTTGGTCTTACTCAAAGAAAAGGACACTCCCAGACATACATGGGCAAAGGGTATTGTGTCAAAGTTATATCCTAGCTCTGATGGTAAAGTGCGTAAAGCCCAAGTTAGGGTTGCTTCAAAGAAAAAGATTTCTTTATTTGACCGGCCCATTAGTGACCTGGTGGTCCTGTTCCCAGCGGGTTAATAACCTTAACGGTATTTGACTTCATTTTAGTTTAAATTTCCGAAAGTCTGGAAATTTAGACCGGGAGTGTGAAGGCGTGGCTGATGCCACCTGTGTATAAGACTTTAAGTTGCAAGGTTTAAACTATTGGATTATGTTTCAGCTAGTCTGTTTAGTGTTGTTAAGTTTTGGTTGCATTGATTGGTTCTTTAGAGCTGTCAATCATCGTTAAGATTGTTTTTCCTCCCCCCTTGAGACTTTGGAAATCTAGCTTTCTCTTTAGATTTTGCCTGCATCTCTACAGAAGAGGACGTGTTAGAGGGTTTGCCAGCCAGGCCTCGGTCAGGCATTCTCTAGCACCAATTCTTCATATCTTGGATTCATTCTGCATATCCAGCACACCTGGATGGGACTGTGGAATCTCAAGCGCCTTCAACTAGTTATTTGGCATTCATAGGAAGGCTCCGTGCCTTCAATATAGGCCATTTGACTGGGGCTAAGAGAGTTCTCACCTCAAAGCCATTGAGAGAGAGAGAATTTGGAAAGCCATCCGGCTGAAAGCTTCCTGGACCCAAACAACTAAAGAACTGTAATGTATATTTTATTTTACCCCTGTTTGAAGAACCAAGTTTAATACCTCAATAAGATAACTCCTTTTGTGAACAATAAAACCTGTTTGAGTTATCTAAAGTGACTGGTTTGGTCCTTGGGAGTTCCAGTTCTCTATGGGAAGGCAAGAAGAGGTCCCCTGGGAAGAGATGTCACGTCCTTGGTCCTATTCTAAGCCAAAGTTCCCAGGCGTGTCTTCACAGGAGGAAAGGAAAGGGCGGGAAAACCAAGGAAAGGGAGTGAGGAAAAAAGTAAAATAATGAAGGGAAAAGAAGAAAAGAAAGAAGGGGAGAGAGGGGGAAGTGAAAAGAAAGACAGGAGAAGGAAAGGAAGACTTGGGGGAAAAGAATAGAAGGGGAAGGAAGGAAGAGGGAGAATGGAGGACAGAAGGAAGGGGAGAGAGGGAGGGAAAAGGAAGGAGAGAAGGAAAGGGTGAAGGGGGAGAAAGGAAGGAAGGGGAAGGAAGGAAGAGGGAGAATGGAGGAAAGAAGGAAGGGGAGAGAGGGAGGGAAAAGGAAGGAGAGAAGGAAAGGGTGAAGGGGGAGAAAGGAAGGGGAAGGAAGGAAGAGGGAGAATGGAGGAAAGAAGGAAGGGGAGAGAGGGAGGGAAAAGGAAGGAGAGAAGGAGAAGGAAACAGGAAGGGGGAAGGAAGGAAGAGAGAGAATGGAGGAAAAAAGGAAGGGGAGAGAGAGAGGGAAAAGGAAGGAGATAATGAGAAGAGGGCACAGGGCTCCGAGAGCTGTGGGGGATAAGGAAGAGGCGGTGATGGTGGCGTGGAAGTGGCAGTCGCGGCACATTTGTGTCACTCCTCCCCGCTGCTTTTTTTTTTGGCCATGCTTCTATACCGCCTCTCTCAGCCCGAAGGCGACTTGAGGTGGTAAACAAGCGGCCACAAGTGCCCATATACAATACATCACAAGATAAAAACAGTCATATAAAAACATATAAAATTAACAGTTAAAAACTACAAAACTGCTTGCTGGGAAACTGAGGCCCGGGCTGCTCTAGAGACCCAGATGCAATCATGAAAATGTTTACTAATCCTCATCTTTGGTAATAAATATCTCTCACTAAACCACACACAAGTTTCCAAAGATGTTATTTTCCAATGAAAACAGAACTAAAAGGTTTTTTTTTAAAAAAAATCCCATCCTCTAAATCACTTATCACACAAACGTTCCTGATACCTTTGCAATTTGGTATACTTAATCTCCTCTATAGGGTCTATTAAACCTCCCAGTTTCATCAAATCTATGAAGAAGCAAAAATCGTATAGTGCTTAGATTTCCTAATAGGAAAACTAGAAAGTGATTTATTGCTAAGAACATAAGAACATAAGAAGAGCCATGCTGAATTGGACCTCAGCCCATCTAGTCCAGCATTCTGTGTCACACAGTGGCCCACTAGTTGTACACGGGGATCTCTAGCAGAAGGGAGGGCAAAACCCTGACCTGCTCCAGACCCCCCCAAACAAGAACCCAGGGACATCCTGCCTACCTCAACCAACTCCGAGGTGGCACTTGAATGTCCTTTTCAGTAACTACCGATACACTTGGTATCCATGAATCTGTCTAATCCTGCCTTGAAGCTGTCCAGGCTGACAGCTGTCACAACCTCCTCTGGAAGTGAGTTCCATAACCCAATGACCCTCTGGGTGAAGAAATATTTCCCTTTATTAGTCCTAACTTTCCTACCTTGGAGCTTCAGGAGTGCCCCCTAGTCCTAGTGTTGGGTGACAGAGAAAATATTTTTTCTTTATTCACCTTTTCTATCCCATGCATGATTTTATACACTTCGATCAAGTCACTTCTTAGACGCCGTCTTTCAAGGCTGAAAAGACCAAGGCGTTGCAACCTGGTTTCATAAGGGAGCCGCTCCATCCCTTGGATCATTCTTGTTGCCCTTTTCTGTACCTTTTCCAGTTCCGTTATATCCTTCTTAAGGTGCGGAGACCAGAATTGTACACAGTACTCCAAATGTGGCCTTACCATCGATTTGTAGAGAGGTAATACAACATTTGCCGACCTATTTTCGATTCCCTTTCTGATCATGCCTAGCATAGAATTTGCTTTTTCACTGCTGCTGCGCACTGGGTTGACATCTTCATTGAGCTGTCCACCAAGACCCCAAGATCCCTTTCCTGGTTTGTCTCGGAAAGCTTTGACCCCATCAATTGGTAGGTGTAGTTGGGGTTCTTTGCCCCGATGTGCATGACTTTACACTTGTTTAGGTTAAAATGCATTTGCCACTTGGTTTTAAAATGCATTTGCCACTTGGTTATTAAAATGCATTTGCCGCATTTGCCACTTGGTTGTTTTTGTTCTCCCCTCATTTCACAAATCCGGTCTGCATTATAGTTCCTGGTTTTTTTACGTAGAGGGAAAAGAGCTTGAAACAGCTATGAGATGCAAAACCAAATTGTGGGGAAAGTTTCTTTTTCAAAATATGAGGCTTCCATTTGTTTTTGATCTTCGCACATTCGATGTAATTTTCCAAATTGCCACCAGAGGCTGATAGAGAACAAATGAATGTTCCACCTTTCACACTTGGTGGGTGATCTATTCCAGTGTTTCCCAACCAGTGTGCCAGGGCACACTACTGTGCCGTGAGCTATCGCCAGGTGTGCCGTGGAAAATTGAAACCTCCAGGAGGGGGGAGAGTCTAGTGTGTTGAAGTATAAAAACCCTAAGAAACCTACCTCAATAAAGGCACTCCATGTGTGTTCATATTTGGGCATATTGGGTATTTATGCCAAGTGTGGTCCAGATCCATCATTATTTGAGTCCACAGTGCTCCCTGGATGTAGGTGAACTACAACTTCCAAACTCAAGGTCAATTCCCAAGCAAACCCTTTCAGTACATTCTGTTGGTAATGAGAGTTCAATATGCCAAGTTTGGTTCAATTCCATTGTTGCAAGAGTTCAGGATGCGGTCCTGATCCAACATTGTTTGAGTCCACAGTGCTCTCTGGATATAGGTGAACTACAACTCCAAAACTCAAGGTCAATGCCCATCAAACTCTTATAACATTTTCTCTTGGTTATGGGAGTTCTGTGTGGGAAGTTTGTGTCTTTCTGCCATTCCTGCCAGGATATCTATGTTGTGTTCATCGAAACAGGCCCAGGTTTCACACTGAGTGTATAAATAAATTTAAAAACATATTAACTATATGTATTACTGTGTTAGAGTGTCATTTTGGTTGGTGGTGTGCCCCAGGATTTTGCAAATGTAAAAAGTGTGCCGCGGCTCAAAAAAGGTTGGGAAACACTGATCTATTCATCCCAGACTCCTGGAGACCAAGGTTCAATCACTGCTCATTCAAACAAATCCATGGGAAGACTTTGGGCAAATCACACTTCCTCAACCTTTCAAAAAGGAAATAGCAAACCCCCCTCTCACTAAATCTTGCAAAATAATAATAATAATAGTTCTGGTACAGCAGTGCCAATAGGGCTCTGTTTTCCTTTTGTTGCACTTCAAGTTTGCAGGAGCTCATTCCCTTGCATTTTATTTTGTAGGTGACTTTCTTGGTTTGCATTTATGGGCCCAGACGGCTGCCAATCAATCAAGTGTTGCAGACCCACCCCTATCCCCAGGATTTGGGAGGGAAAGGGGATGTTCTTCCTCTCAGTCTTAACAGATACTCTATTGGAGAGGACGTGATTTAAGGTAGCCTATTCCTTCCTACTTGGGAAAAGGCATTAAACCTTACAGCTTTGCTGTGTTTAACAGACCAGCTTTGCTGGGGTAACAGACCAACTTTTGTTGGAGAAATACAGAACAGCTTCACAGTCTTTTGTGAAGGGATCATCTACAGTCCCAACAGCCTGGCTAATCGACAGGAACCTTGCCTGGTACAGGACATCTGGCTATCCATAACGCAGCTTGGAGTCGGAAGAAGGGGCCTCACACCAGCAAGGTAAAGAAAGATTGTTCAGGGAAAGGTCTTAGGATTGACCAGTATTGCCCAGTTTGCCAGCCCTGTTACTGCAGACTGAGAAAGTTACCAGTTGGTTAAGATTTAAGCCCAAATAAAGAACTTTGTTAAACTTATCACAAGCCTCGGACTTTATCATTGGGGAAAACCAAGGGGCCCTTCCAGCTGAGGCACCCCGGCGTCCCGTTGGGCAAACAGAGGTCACGTCCTAGAAACAGCCATTCTACAGGCCCAGCGTGCGACAGCACAATAAAAATAATAATGCACTGGCAGATTATGTGAAAGGCAGTCAAGAACCAACACTGAAGGAAGTCAATAGTAGTAAACTGCTTCAAGTGCAAAAGACAAAAGGTGAATACCATAAAAACACAATGCAGAGCAGAAGAGAAAGAAGGTGAAATAAGTCTCTCCGTGGACAGTTCCTGGGAAAAATTGAGAGCCAAATTGACAAAGAAAAAACATGGATGTGGCTCACAAATGGAACTCTGAAAAAGGAGACAAAGGGGGGCCTGATTCTGGCAGCCCAAGAACAAGCCATTAGAACAAATGCCATCAAAGCCAGAATTGGAAAGTCGAAGACAGATCCCAAGTGTAGACTCTGCAAGGAGGCAGATGAAACAATAGATCACATCCTCAGCTGCTGCAAGAAGATCGTGCAGACAGACTACAAGCAGAGGAACAACACCATTACTCAGATGATTCATTGGAATTGTGCCACAAGCACCATCTGCCTATGACAAAGAACTGGTGGGATCACAAGCCAGAAAAAATTACAGAAAATGAACACGTCAAACTCCTCTGGGACTTCCCAATTCAGACAGTTTTGGAGCATTATCCCTCACGATCATGTTAAAAAACAAAGTATGGATCGTCGATGTCGCAATTCCAGGTGACAGCAAGATTGCAGAGAAACAACGAAAAAAGCTGACACAATATGAGGATTTAAAGATTGAATTGCAAAAACTCTGGCACAAGCCAGTAAAGGTGGTCCCAGTGGTGATTGGCACACTGGGTGCAGTGCCTAAAGACCTTGGCCTGCACTTAAACACAATCGGCGCTGACAAAATTACCATCTGCCAGCTGCAGAAAGCCACCTTACTGGGATCTGCATGCATTATTCGCCAATACATCACACAGTCATAGACACCTGGGATGTGTCCGACGTGTGATCCAATACAACAGCCAGCAGAGTGATCTTGTCTGCTGTGGACTCATCTTGTTGTGTTTCAAATAATAATAATATTAATAAATTACCCAAAGGTTTTTGCTTATTTTTTTCTTACTGCATATCATTTGGGCCTTGTAATCCTTTTTGGCGGCTGATAGAAATGGAAAAAAGGCTTCTTTCTTAGTCTCACCCTTGGCCTTTATGGCTTTTCTATAGGCATTATTTACAATATTTTGGCAAAAAAAATGCTTGATCAAAGCAAGGCTTAGATCAGTGTTTCCCAACCGCTGTGCCGCGGCACACTAGTGTGCCGTGAGCGATCATCAGGTGTGCCGTGGGAAATTGGAATCTCCAATACCCTAGAGTGGACGCGAATCCCACTTTAGCCACCGAAGCCGCCCAATCGGAGCAAGAGGGAGGCGAAACACACCTTGCTCTTAACTTCCATGGGGCCGAGGCCGCGGCTTCCTCCGCCTCCTCCCCGCTGGACCCGGTTCATGCCGCCTGAGAGTCGCTCGGACCGTAAGCTGGGGCTGCTTCTTCGCTGATCCAGCCGCTGCCTCCTGGCATCTACAGCTCCGATGAGGAGGAGAGGAGGAAGCAGCTGCTAGGAGGAGGCGGCTGGAGCTGCTGCTGCTGCGGCGCTGCTGTCGGGCGGACCTTTCCCTTCCTCGGTTCAGGGCGATTGGGATTGGCGAAGATGGAGGCTTACTTCTGGGACGTTATTTAGTATTCTTTAAAAAGATGTGGAGCTTTAGATCTTTGATCAAGTTGGTATACATATCTATGGGATTAGGTGGCGGATTTTTGACCTCCAAAGCTTTTTGTTAAGCATTCAACTTTCCTTGAGTTAGGATCCCCTTTACCTTGGCATCGAATCTATTTGACCACTCAGCCCTAACCCCAGGTTGCACTGAGGTTCTACTTGTTAACTATGGTTATCTTGTTGTAATTTTACCTAAATTTTAGTGCCAGAAGAGTTAAGATGGTACTAAAAACAGTTAACACAAATCACCCATGATTTGTGTTAACAAAGGATTCCTACCGGTGCTGTTCATCTTGCTAATGGGGGATTGTGAATGGGGAATAGAAAATGCTTTAGCTTTATTTCATTGGTAACATGAAATAATCTTGTCCATCTTTGCTTGGGGCTACAGCTATCTTATTTGGACATTGATACCTCTTGGCCCACACCATCTATTATTGTCCAAATATGGATAGTTAGGTTGGGGTGGTATTAATGGTACAACCGGGCTGTGGTGCAGCTAGTTAGTAGCCAGCTGCATTAAATCACTACTGACTGAGAGGTCATGAGTTTGAAGCCAGCCCAGGTCGGAGTAAGCTCCTGGCCATTAATAGTCTAGCTCAGTGCTGTCCAACTTCTACTGGACCTAGGGCCGGACTTCCAGTCACTGATGACCTGGGGCCCCCCTCAGCCCCGCCCCCGGCCACACCCCCAGCCCCTCCTCCTAAAGGGTCACGCCAGCCTCAGAAGCGCGATTTAGCTTCTGAGGCTGGCGTGACCCTTAGGAGGGAGGGCAAAGCCAAGGGGAGCCCTCCATGGCTTCTCCTCCCTCCTAAAGTGTCACACCAGCCTTCTCCCTGTTCTGCCTCTCCCACCGGCGCACTGATCAGGGTGCCGGTGGGAGAGGCAGAACGGAGAAGGCAGGCCTAAAGAGGAGGAAGGCAAGCACTTGCCTTCCTCCTCTTTAGGCACGCCTCCTCCCCCTCCCTGGCTCCTCCTCCCTGCACCGCCCCTGTCCCTCTCACCGGCGCCGATGCAAACCGGTTTGCATCGGGCGCCGGCGAGAGAGGGAAGAAGAGGGCAGTGCAGGGAGGAGCTGGCTCCCTTCCTTCTCCCTGCCCCGCCTCCTTCCTCCTCCCCCCCCCCCTGCGATCTTGCAGCGGCGGCACGGAGAGAGGGGGGGAGCAGGAGGAGGAGCTGGCTCACTTCCTCCTCCTGCCCCGCTCCCCCGGCCGCCATTTTTTTAAAATAATTTTTTTAAAAAAATTAAAAATGGCAGCCGGGGGCATAGCGAGGGCCATGTCCAACAGGATGGGGGGCCGTGTACGGCCCTGGGGCCGCCAGTTGGACAGCCCTGGTCTAGCTTGCTGTCGACCTATGCGGTAGGAAATTTAGGTACCACCTTATGCCGGGAGGCTAATTTAACTAATATACAATGCCATAAAAACTTCCAGCAGTGAGAAGAAGAATGAGGAAACACTCCATCAAAGGACTCCATGTCACAAGTGGCCTTTGTGGCCGGAATCGAGCCCTCATGAAGCCAGAAAAACTGGAAAAATAGATTTATTGTGGGAATTATCCCTGCCATAGAGGATATGTTCCTGAACTTACTGTGGAAACAGAAACTACAGATAATAGTGAACCTTACTGAAATAAAAGCTTTTTCCTGGAAATTACCATGGAGTCACCCTGGATGATCTAGAAAATTCCTAGAGACCTTGTGCTAATGACCTTGTTGCAGAGGACAATACTCGGGACTTTTCCAAAACATTTCCTCTGCATCTGCAGGTGCTAAAACTGTAGAACTTAAATCTAATGCTAAAAGACAGGCTTAATTGGGCCGCTGGAAAAAAATCACTCTGCAAAGTAAATTCCTTGTGATTAAATTTTCCCTGGGGCTCTGCTGCACAGCATGTGACATATCAGTACAGTCAGCAAGCCCTTCTGCCCTGTATATTTACTACGTCTCATTTTTGCATTGGGATAATACACTATAATATCTACGCTAACATTTAGCACTATTTTAAGAATTCATTTATTCTTGTACATTTGTTTAGAGACTTCAAAAACATTTCATCACTATCCCCCAGAATAGAAGACTTCAATAACAGCCCAGGAGTATATTAAGTAAATGGATTGAAATCAATATTTGGGCTCCATATTATTTGCAATTAGACTTAGGTTGATTGGACGACTCTGGTAGCACATTTAACACCATTCATCCTACAACTTTCTTCCCCACAGTTCCCTTCCTAATCGGCCATCATCTGCTTTGAGTCTCCCCCCACCCCCTGGGGTGAGAAAAGCGGTATATAAATGAAACAAACAAACAATGTGTTGCGCTTGTGTGATGTTGTCTAGTCACATATTCCTGCAGCATTTGCCTGCAAACTACATCATATCTCTCTGGCATTACTTCGCAAACGAAGATTCTTAGGAAGGACTCATCCCACGCTTTCTACAAGCGCATTGATGACTAAGTAGGTTGGATGTGTCCTTCAAGCCTGCGCAGTGGATTTTTCTGGTGGAACGCAGAGTGCACAGAACTGGCCTCACCCTTTAAACCAAAGATTCGTCTGTCGGGGCCTAGCAAGCTTAGGACGGTGGCAGCGAGGTCCTCAGGTCGTAGGTTTTTATTAGAGTTGCCTTCTCTTAGAATCTAAGACTTAGATGCTTGACCTTACAGGGTTAGACGAGCACCATCTGCCCGGGTTTGAAATCAGAGTTTTCCGTCTCTTAGGATGGTTGCCAAAAGGCTAGAGAGCCCATCCTGCCCATTGATGCTCTTTGTCAGACCCTTCGGTTGTGACCTCTCTGGCATGGGAGGCCCTACCGGTGGCTACATCACCGCCAGCATAGCTCACAACTTCATTAGGGTACGCAAGCCTCTCCCCCGCAACAAGGGGACACCAATGGAGACATCATACTGACAGTGCAAATAGGGTGCAAGACTGCATTTCTGGACTTAGGCATAAGCCTACTGCCCCATAGAGTTCCTTAACCACAGAAGTTTCTTGTTCTGTTAGCTTCTGTTTACAAGTCCCAGGATTCTACAGAACTGAGCCTGGAATTAAAGTGGTGTCAAACTACATTTATTGCACTCTAAAACTTGGAAGGGTCGGATATGAAAGAACTAGGTAAGAAGCTGGAGTGTAAATTATTACTTGTTTATTATTATTATATTTATTATATTATATAAATCTTCTTGAGTTCAAAAGTTAGGATAATCTGTGCCATCGTATTTCTGATTTCTAGCATGGTTGTGAAAGCTGGACCATGAAGAAAACCGACACGAAGCAAAACAAACCTAGTTCATATGAAATCTACAATTTCCATGGTCTACAGCAGGGGTGCTCAGAATGGTGATCGGGATCACCAGGGTGATCTTTGGGCCTCATCCTGGTGATCTTCATGCCCCTGACCAGGTTTTTTGCTGTTGGTCCTCTTCACGCGCCCCTGCACGCTGCAAAGAAGTCCTCCGTCGTTGCTCCTCCCCGCTCGCGCGACCCCCCAAAAGCTCGAGTTCAAGAGGCAGAATGGGCCCCCTCTTTTGGATTCCTCCTCCTCCCTCCGTCCTTCTCCAGCCACTCAGAGTCGTAGGAGACCAAAGGGGGCTGGCCTGGATGACGCGATGTATGGCTGGCCCCGCGCACATGCGCAGAAGCGCCCAATTTGCCTCTCGGACTTCTCGTGAGCTCTTGGAGGCGGCACGCATGCTGGCGGCGTGGAAATAGGAGCAATGACGGAGGAGGAGAAGAAGGACGCTTTGGGGTAATTTCCTTACCGCATCTCAAAGGTCGATCTTTTTACTTGGGAGTGGATGCTTGATTGTTCTGTGGCATGTCTCTTTGTGTATTTTTAACGTTTAAAATGGCCTTTTAGCTCCAAAACCTCTCTGCTTGCTTTGTTCCTTGAGAAATATATGTTGGGGAATATGGAAATGTGGGAGAAATGGGGTGGTTGGATGTATTTTTGCATGCCCCTTTGTTAACCTTGCTGAGTATTAAATGGCCTTGCAGTTCAAAAGCCTCTCTTCTTACTTTCTGGCTGATAATATGTGTGGTAATATGGCAGTGTGGGAGAAATGGGGTGGTTGGATGTATTTTTGCATGTCCCTTTGTTTACCTTGCTGAGTATTAAATGGCTTTGAAGTTCAAAAGCCTCTCTTCTTACTTTCTGGCTGATAATATGTGTGGTAATATGGCAGTGTGGGAGAAATGGGGTGGTTGGATGTATTTTTGCATGCCCCTTTGTTTACCTTGCTGAGTGTTAAATGGCCTTGCAGTTCAAAAGCCTCTCTTCTTACTTTCTGGCTGATAATATGTGTGGTAATATGGCAGTGTTGGAGAAATGGGGTGGTTGGATGTATTTTTATGCTGTTTTATATTGTTATTAAATTGAAATGTTGATGTTTTATAACTTCATTTTATGTAAACTGCCCCGAGCCTGCTGGAAGGAGCGGTACATAAAAATGAATAACAAATATAAATAAATAAATAAGAAAATAGTTATACGTTTTACATTTCTGGGTTGGTGATGTTTGGGGCTTGGTTTTTTAATCAGTAGCTCCCATGCTGAAAAAGTGTGAGCACCCCTGGTCTACAGCATTGGCTCCCAATCTGTGGTCCGTGAACCCCCAGTAGTCCGCAAGAATGAAATTATGATCCACAGCCTCACCATTACTACACTGTTGCCTTGAAACCACATGGCAACATGAGAGACTGGTCTCACAAAACCCTCTTATAGTGCCGAGATAACGGGGATGTCGGGAGAGGAGAGGCTGGCTACCCACAAAACATTACTACTACAACAACATCCGTTTTAGATGATTAAATATGGTTTTCTGTGTGTGAGCAGATGGCGACTACTGGATGGCATATGTTCTGTATCAGAAACTAGAGCTGATGTGGTCTATCCAATGCAATTTTCTGAATCAGCACCCCAAATAACCAAACTGAACCTAAAGTTGACCAAAAACTGATTCGTAACCCTTTTGGTACTAATGTTGGAGAGTAGTCCCTGGTCAAAAAAAGGTTGGGAACCAGGGGGTCTATAGCTTCCACGGACCATCCAAATGACAAACAAATAAAATCAGTTTAACTGAATGGTTTTGACATAAGAATAGGTAATAGGCATGCTGAATTGTGAATTCCAATGCTTAAACATTAAACACAATGAATATACGTAAATTATTTCAAGAAAGGAAGTTTGGGGGCTTTCTTTTATTTTGCTTGAATAGTATTAGTATTATAATTACTACAAGTGCATAGATGTTGGAGCTACTATTTTTTTAACTTTCTCTGGAATAGTTATTTTGTATTATAAGGTATTCTATTGTAGCACAGCAGTTCTCTTTCGTGCCTGGGGGGCAAGGGGCAGAACCGGGGCACCCACTTGCATTAGGGCCAGCAGCGGCTGAGATAGACTCTGAGGATTTGGAGGGCCTGGAAGAAGGAGATTTTGCCATTGCTGGGCCTTCTTCCCCCACAGAAGTGTTTGGCATGGGATGAAGGCTGGCCTGATCCTTATGAGGATATGGATAGCCAGGTGCAAAGTGAAAGCAGTGATAGCGAAGCTTATGAACGGCCGGGAGGGAGAGGTTCCCAAGAAAGAATGCATGAAGACCTGGAGAAGGGTGGCTGGGAAGAAGATATGGAAGCCGGCTCTCACGGAGATAGAGAACCAGGTGCTGGGAGACAAGGTCGAACTTTCGACAGGAGACGGAGCTTTGAGGCTAGCAGGAGGGGCTGGTATCATAGCCTAGACAGGCCGAGGTCCCAGAGCAGAGATTGGAGACGAAGAAGCCTAGAGCGTAGGGGACCTCGGTAGGAAGCTTAAGTATAGGATCCGTGGGAACGGATCCTCAGTACTTCGGCCACGTCTCACCTGAGCAGACGTGTAGCGAAGCTCAACCACGGAGCTAAGTTTGGCTAGTGGCCTATTCAAGCCTTGCTTTGTTCCTTTGATCCGCTTTGCTGAGCGGAGCCTTGCCAAGCCTTTGGAAAGTTACCAAGTTGTTTTGGACAATTGATCACCTTTTGCCTTTGGATTTGCTTTTGCTATTTTTATGGACAATATACCTTTTGAACTGTTTTCTATATATTCAATAAAGTAGTTAGCCTTTATAACGTCTCTGTGTGTGTGATTAAGGGGCCGGTCAAGTCCGTGCATCGTGACATCTATAGCTCTCAGACTACACTAAATGGATTCATTGAATTTAGAAAGTGCATTTTTGTTTATGGTTGTGTTAGAGGAGATTTAACAAATGTTTAGTTATTGAGGACATAAGACAGGATTAGGTCATTTTATTTCTCTAAAAATAATAATAATAATAATAACAACAACAACAACAACTTTATTTTTGTATCCCACCTTCATCTTCCCAGAGGGACCTGGGGCGGCTACACGGGAGACAAGCCCGATCAACATCGTTAAAATATAACATACTAAAATTCATAAAACAACATCATAAAATGATATAAAACAAACAACATTATTACACAGTATAAAAACAACAATCGAACAAACAACCAGTGGCTTGAAATAAGTAAACAGTTTCCGGGCTTGGGTGAGCCGGCTGATGCAAATCAATTGTGAGGACAGGGCTGATGGATAGAATGCGAAAGCCAAATGACAAATTAGGAATAGAGGGCAATAGGAAATAGAGCACTTTATATCTGGGTAGGGAACAGTAGTAAAGTGCAAGGACTAGATTTTGGGTCATAGCTGGGGGCCAAAATTATCTGGGGAACTATCTATCCTTCCCTTTCCCCTTTTTAATATAATATACGTAGTATGTAACTGGTTTTCTTTACATTTTAAAATTATATAACTCTAATAGCAAAAAGACGCACAAATGGGTTCAAAATCAAATCAAATGTGTGAATTCTCACTAGAAGCCAAAATGACTAAACTGGATCCATTTTAAATCCGGTTGCTGCCTCCTGCAGAATTCTGGTGTTTGGCATTTAGGGGGGAGTTTAGAACAATGGCTTCAAACTAAAGGAACGGAGATTCCATCTGAACATTAGGAAGAACTTCCTGATAGTGAGAGCTGTTCAGCAGTGGAACTCTCTGCCCCTGAGTGTGGTGGAGGCTCCTTCTTTGGCGGCTAGATGGCCATCTGTCGGGGGTACTTTTCCTGGTTCTTGGCAGGGGGTTGGACTAGATGGCCCACGAGGTCTCTTCCAACTCTATGATTCTATAACAGTGTTTCTCAACCTTCTTAATGCCGCGACCCCTTAATACAGTTCCTCATGTTGTGGTGACCCCCAACTATAAAATTGTTTTTGTTACTACTTCATAACTGTAATTTTGCTACTGTTATGAATCATAATGTAAATATCTGATATGCAGGATGTATTTTCATTTACTGGACCAAATTTGGCACAAATACCTGATATACCCAAATTTGAATACTGATGGGGTTGGAGTGTATTGATTTTATCATCTGGGAATTGCAGTTGCTGGGACTTATAATTCACTTACAATCAAAGGGCATTCTGAACTCCACCAATGATGGAATTGAGCCAATCTTGGTATACGGAACATACTTGGAAGGGTTTGGTGGGCATTGACCTTGAGTTTTGGAGTTGTAGTCCATCTACATCCAGAGATCACTCAAACAATGAGGGAGCTGGACCAAACTTGACACAAATACTCAATATGCCTAAATGTGAACACTGGTGGAGTTTGGGGAAAACAGACCTTGACATTTTGGGAGTTGTAGTTGCTGGGATTTATAGTTCACCTACACTCAAAGAACCCCACCAATGACAGAATTGGGCCAAACATCTCACACAGAATCCCCATGACCCAACATAAAATACTGCATTTTCTGTTGGTTTTAGGCAACCCCTCTGACACCCTCTCGCGACCCCCCTAGGGGTCCTGACCCCCAGGTTGAGAAACACTGTTCTATGATGAGCCTATGATGAAAGAAGAAAGAAGAGAGGGAAAAAGGGAATGAATGAAAGAGGGAAAGGGGGAAGGAAGGAAAGAGAGAAGGAGGGAGGGAAAGAAGGAAAGAGGGAGGGGGAGGGGGGAAGGAAGGAAGGCGGTACCAAAGGAAGGAAGAAAAGAAAGTAGAAAGGAAAGAAAAAGAAAGGCAGGAGAGAGGTAAAGAAGGAAGGGAGGAGAAAAGGAAATACAAAGTGAAAGAAGGAAGGAAATAGGGAGGGAAGGAAGGAGATGAAAAAGTAGAGAATGGGGTGGGGGAAGGAAGGAAACAGAGAGAAGGATGAAACCAAAGAGTGAAAGAAGGAATAAAAGGAAGAGGTAGAGAAGGAAGAAAGGAGAAAAAGGGGAAGAAAAAGAGGGGAAGGAATAGGTAGGTACCTCTCTTTCATAATAGTCCAGATATCTACCTCTACTTCGAAAATTCTTACTATAGGCCACAGCAACGTGTGGCAGGGCATGGCTAGTCTATTATATAAAGGAGGTCCCGTCGTCGAATGACTGCCACAGACAGAGAAACCATCCAACGCAGAGACACCAAATTTGGCAACAGAAATAAGCCTCAGGCAAGGTAGGTTTTAAGCAAAGAAACTCCCCCCCCCTCCAAAAACCTAGAAGGTCCCCAAAACAACGATACAAAAAAACTACATTTCCCAGCATCCTCTGCGGCCGCCAGCGAAACCCATTGGCCAACATCAGTTACCATAGTAACGGTGGCCAAAGCCAGCCAAGGCTAGATTCAGTTTAGTCAGTTGGAGTTTGAGGGTTAAACTGCCAAAGCCAAGATCTAGGAGGGAGACAAATAGGGCACCAGGGACACAGGCACCACTGACAGACACATACCCCCAGAATAACACAAAAGTAATACTTACACACAACACAATACGCACATATCACAACCTTGCGTCTACTGCTCAACCCATTTGTATGCCATTCCTTCCTTCCACACAGGCATAAGCTGACCCAAAAGACAAGCCATGCCTCATAAAAAGAACAGCAACGGACGACACACTCGCAACACTACATACATCACACAAAAAAAGGGCAGAACAAACGCCAGAACAGAAAGACACTGCACTACACTAGCTTTTGCCATCACCATAAACAAGGCTCAAGGACAAACACTACAAATCTGTGGCATAGACCTTGACACAGAATGCTTCTCCCACGGACAACTCTACGTAGCATGCTCTAGAGTTGGGAAACCACTGAACCTCTACATCAGGGGTGCTCAGAATGGTGATCGGGATCACCAAGGTGATCTTCAGGCCCCTGACCAGGTTTTTTGCTGTTGGTCCTCTTCACGCGCCCCTGCATGCTGCAAAGAAGTCCTCCGTCGTTGCTCCTCCCCGCTCCCTGCTCACGCGCTGCCTCCAAAAGCTCCAGAGTCCAAGAGGCAGAATGGGCCCCCTCTTTTGGATTCCTCCTCCTCCCTCCATCCTTCTCCAGCCACTCAGAGTCGTAGGAGACCAAAGGGGCGGGCCTGGATGACGCGATGCATGGCTGGCCCTCACGCATGCGCAGAAGCGCCCATTCTGCCCCCTCTGACTTCTCGTGAGCTCTTGGAGGTGGCACGCATGCTGGCGGCATGGAAATAGGAGCAACAACAGAGAAGAAGAAGGACGCTTTGGGGTCATTTCCTTACCGCATCTCAAAGGTCAGTCTTTTTACTTTGGGGTGGGTACTTGATTGTTCTGTGGCATGTCTCTTTGTTTATTTTTAATGTTTAAAAATGGCCTTTTAGCTCCAAAGCCTCTCTCCTTGCTTTGTTCCTTGAGATATATATGTTGGGGAATATGGAAATGTGGGAGAAATGGGGTGGTTGGATGTATTTTTGCATGCCCCTTTGTTTACCTTGCTGAGTATTAAATGGCCTTGCAGTTCGATAGCCTCTCTTCTTACTTTCTGGCTCATAATATGTGTGGTAATATGGCAGTGTGGGAGAAATGGGGTGGTTGGATGTATTTTTGCATGCCCCTTTGTTTACCTTGCTGAGTATTAAATGGCCTTGCGATTCAACAGCCTCTCTTCTTACTTTCTGGCTGATAATATGTGTGGTAATATGACAGTGTGGGAGAAATGGGGTGGTTGGATGTATTTTTATGCTCTGTTTTATATTGTTGTTATTAAATTGAAATGTTGATGTTTTATAACTTTATTTTATGTAAACTGCCCGAGCCTGCTGGAAGGAGCGGTACATAAAAATGAATAATAAATATAAATAAATAAATAAGAAAATAGTTATACGTTTTACATTTCTGGGTAGGTGATCTTTGGGACTTGGTTTTTTAATCAGTAGCTCCCATGCTGAAAAAGTGTGAGCACCCCTGGTCTGCATCAACACAACACACGGAAAGACAAAAAACATTGTATATCCACAAACTCTGCAGAACGCCAGGAACACCACACACCGACAACTCCACAGGACTTCAACATCCCACCCACCAGAACAACCCACAACGACACAGCCATGAACCCACCAAGGCCATAAGTAACATCAATTCCAACCCTTACATACTCAGACTTTCTCGCATCTCCTAAATAGGGCACAGCAACGCGTGACGGGTACAGCTAGTCTTATATAAAGCCAGACTGTCGGTCTTATCAAACCAAATGAGATAGACACCCAATATTTGCAAACTTAAAAAGTCTAATTTGCATTTTAGAGACGCTGCTACTTAGGTCTGCAGTCGCTGGAGCATTTAAAAAAATTCAGTATGTCATCAACGCTTCTCACACTGAAATGAAACCCAGCTGGCTTCTTTTTCTGAAGCCAACAGTTTTCACAAAACCATGTATTATTTTCACAGCTCTTGAGTTTAAAAAAAAAAGAAAGGAAAAGCTGTGGCTGTATCTGTTTTAGTCACCCAAACGGGGGTGCAGGGAAGCGATCAATCAGATGCTGCATCATGAAGCATTGACTGGAGCACCAGTGGGAGGGCAACTTCTATGGAAAGTTATGCTTTAAAAGATGCATGCGCTATTTACTGATGGCAAAAACACCAAAGCCATGCTAAGCAGGCTAAGCCCTGTTCCGCTGGATGGGAGATCACCAAGCAACAGCATCTCAACTTGGAAGCTATGCAGGGCCAGTCCTGTTTAGTATTTGGATGGGAGAACAAGGCATACTATCTCCTTCCTCATCAGGGAAGCTAAGCATGGTCAGCCTTGTTTAGTTTTTGGATGGGAGATCACATAATCTGCCCTCTCAACTAATCCAGTTCAAAGATGTGGATTATCTGATTTAATAATCTGGATTATATGGCAATGTAGAAGGAGCCTTAGAAACTAAGCAGGGTGAATCCTGAGTGAGTGGAAGGCCCCATATACACTGCCAGATAAAATCCAGATTATCTGCTTTGAGTTGGATTATCTGGTAGTGGAGAGTCATATAATCCAGTTTGAAGCAAATAATCTGGAATCATATCCTGGAATACTGGGCTGTGTAGGAGGGCCTTGGCTTTTAAACAGAAGCTGGATGACCATCTGTTGGGGGTGCTTTGATTGTGATTTTCCTGCCTGGTAGGGAGTTGGACTTGATGCCACACAGGCCCGGATTACCCATAAGGCCGCCCGAGGCCATGGCCTCGGGCGGCGGATTTGGGGGGCGGCATTTCCGGGCCTGAAGGAAGGGGTGAAGGAAGGAGTGGCACCCGCCCACGCGAGGGACAAGGAGCCGGGGGGAAGTCCTGCCACCCCTAGGGCGATTGACGCGGCTTACCCCGCTGTCGCCCCGCTCGCGCTCGCGCCACTCCTTCCTTCAGTGAAGGGAGGAGGGGCGCCTGTGCGAGCGCAGCGGCAGCGGGGGAAGCCGCATGAGTCTCCCTAGGGGCGGGACTTCCGGCGGCGCCTTGTCCATCACGCCGGCCCCACCCCCTGCAAGAGGCCCCGCCCCAGGGGCATTTAGACAGGGGGCCTTGGGCGGCACAGTCCGCTAATCCGGGTCTGATGCCACATGTGATCCCTTCCAACTCTATGGCCCCCACGACACTATCCTTATATTCCAGGATCTGATCCCAGGTTAACTGCTTTGAACTAGATTATATGAGGCCCCATCTACACTTCCATATAAAATCCAGATTATTTTGTGGAACTGGGTTATCTGAGTCTACACTGCCACATAATCCAGTTCAAATCGGATAATCTGGATTTTATCTGGCACACAGCTTCCACACATCTGAATAAAATCCCATATTATCCTCTTTAAACTGGAATATATGGCAGAGTGGACTCAGATAACCCAGTTCAGAGCAGATATTGTAGATGATATTCTGGGTTATATGACAGTGCGGAAGGGCCCTGGAGGACCTTCCTCGCAGCCCTATTTCCCAGAATATCAAGGTAGAAAATCCCACATTATCTGAGTGTGGACTCAGGTAAACCAGTTCAAAGCAGATATTGTGGGATTTTCTGCCTGGGATATAGGGTGGTGTGGAAGGGCCCCGAGTCTCCACTGCCATATACCGTCTTTTTCGCACCATAAGACGCAGTTTTTTTCCTCCCAAAGTAGGAAGAAAAATGAGCCGCGTCTTATGGAGCGAAAAACTCTGGCAGGGAGGGGGGCGCTGGAGCAGAGGGGGGGCGATATACTCACGCTATACGCGCCCCCGCCCCGGCTCCGGCGGCTCCTGGCTGCGCCAGCGCATGGCCAGGCTCCCGCTGCCGTGTCGCCGCAAGCCGGCCTCTCTTCCGGCCGTCCTTACAGCACGCGGCCGGTGAGGCCTTCCTCCCCTTCCTCCTCTCCAGAGGCGCGGCGGAGTGGCGTCACGAAGATGCGCCTCTGGCTTCGACCCTTCGGAGATGCAGCGGTAGCAGCAGCAGCACCCCCAGAAGGGCCGAAGACAGAGGTGCATCTTCGTGACATCACTCGTCGCGCCTGCCGAGGAGGAAGAGGAGGAAGGCCTCGCCCGAAGGAGAACCCTGCGGAGCGCTGCGACCCTCTTCCTCCTTCCTCCCTCCCTCCTCCCTCCCGTGAGTCCCCTCTTCCGCCCCGTTCCTCCGCGCGCCCGACTGGCTGCGGCGACACGGCTGCAGCGGGAGCCTGGCCATCTTGTGGCGCAGCCGGAGCTGCTGGGAGCCGCCGGGGGCGCGAATATAAGCGTGAGTATCGCGCCCCCTCTGCTCCAGCGCCTCCCCCTCCATATTAATGTCCCATATAGTAGACAGCCCCTATTTCCCCCCCCCCCCAATTTTCCATCTCTAAAATCTAGGTGCGTCTTATCAGCAGGTGCGCCTTATGGTGCGAAAAATACGGTAAGCGGGAATAAACAGATAATCTGGGATCAGATCCTGGGATATAGGGCAGTGTAGGAGAAGCCTATGATTCAATGTTCAATACTTGGATAGGAAAACACGAAGGAGGACCATCTCCCCTCTCATGTGGTCACCTTGATCTTCTCAAGAGAATCTCCTATATATACTGCGCCCTAGAGAAATTCGCCTGGAGGTCACTGAGAAAGAGAGCTTTCTCAGCCACCACCACAAAACTGTGGAACTCCCTGCCTCCCGACATCCGAGCCTTGCGCGAATTGAGTTTTTTTTTTACTGTCGCACTGAAGACTTGACTCTTTGGCAGAGCATTTGATTAGTGGTTTTAATGATAAATTGTTTGATTGATTTATTCTGTAAGTCGCCCAGAGCACCGTTGGTGGAGGACGACTAGGCAAGTAATAAAAATTGATTGATTGAATTGATGTTGGGGTCCCTCCACGCAGCCATATAACCCATAATATCAAGGCAGAAAATCCCACAATATCTGCTCTGAGCTGGGTTTATTTATTTTATTTTATTTACATCATTTATATTCCGCCTTTCTCACCCCGAAGGGGACTCAGGGCGGATCACAGTGCACATATACAGGCAAACATTCAATGCCCTTTGACATACAAACATGTATAGACAAGACACTCAGAGGCAAACTAACATTTCAGCTTCTGGCCACCAGGGGGAGCTGTCACACTCCTTTGCACACTTTCCTGGAGATTGATGGCCTCGTAGTCAAATTAGCCTCCCCACAACGTGGTACCTACATTTCCTACTTGACAGATGCAACTGTATTTCGGGTTGCAAAGGTCGACAACGAGCTACACAAATGGTCGAGAGCTCACCCCGACCCGGGCAGGCCTCGAACTCATGACCTTCTGGTCAGTAGACATCTTATGCAGCTGACTCCCAGCCAGCTGTGCCACATTCCCAGTGCTATTCCTGGGTTATCTGAGTTCACACTGCCATATATTCCAGTTCAAAATAGATAATGTGAGATTTTATTCAGCAGTGTGGAAGGGGCCCTAGAAGACCACTGAGGAACATTGGATGCTGTAGGCTGTATTTCGGACGAAGGCATTGGCAACTCCACCTCTTGAGTATGCCTCCTCTAAGAAAGCTCTCTCAGGGCCCTTCCACACAGCCCTATATCCCAGAATACCAAGGCAGAAAATCCGACAATATCTGCTTTTAAACTGGATTATCTGAGTCCACACTGCCATATAATCCAGTTCAATGTGGATTTTATATAGCTGTGTGGAAGGAGACTCCTGTTGTTTTCCTCAACCACAGTGTTGCCATCCTAAAATGCTAATTTAGGCCTCTTACACATAGCCATATAATATAGGGCTTTCCACACAGCCCTATATCCCAGAATACCAAGGCAAAAAATCCCAC
Source organism: Anolis apletophallus (assembly GCA_030556195.1). Taxonomy (NCBI): domain Eukaryota; kingdom Metazoa; phylum Chordata; class Lepidosauria; order Squamata; family Anolidae; genus Anolis; species Anolis apletophallus. Next base: position 114,132,794 of record JARBWK010000010.1, read on the forward strand.
AATATCTGCTTTAAACTGGATTATCTGAGTCCACACTGCCATATAATCCAGTTCAATGTGGATTTTATTCAGCTGTGTGGAAGGGGTCTGAATCCATACTCAGATTTTGCGGGATTTCCTGTCTTGATATCTATATAAATAAAAATGTAATGTTTGTTTTTTTGGGATTAACATAACTCAAAAACCACTGGACAAATTGACTCCAAATTTGGACACAATACACCTCTCAGGCCAACGAGTGACCATCACTCATGAAAACACTGAAAAAACACAGCAGAAGAGACTTTAAAAGCCCAAGAACAAACAAAAATACATTACAATGTATGCACAGACCCACATAGCCTATATAGGCAAATCCATATATACACAAATATATACACACATCTACACACCCAAAACACATATACATACATTGGGCAACAGCAATGTGTGGCAGGGGATGGCTACTATCTATATATATAAAGGAAGAGTCATCATGGAACGACCGTCCCAAACAGAGAAATCTTACAACGCAGGGACACCAAACTTGCCAACAGAAATAGGCCTCAGACAAGGTACGTTTGTAGCAAAGAAACTTTCCCCCCCAAAACCTAAAAGGCCCCCAAAACGAGTAAAAAAACTACATTTCCCAGCATCCTCCGGGGCTGCCAACGACTCTCCCAGCCTCTACATTCTGACAACATGATTGGCTGCCAATAAGGGCGGATTTGCATAACTCCTGTACTGGCCAGCCAACATGAACATTCCGACCCATAATAAACTGTCAGAGGAGGATAAGGCAAAGGGCAAACACCCAATTCACTTCCCACAGAAAATTTACACCCCTACAAATCACAGACCATGCCCAAAATTGACAGTAAGGCTTCATTAACTTAATTTCCCTGACTAAGCCTCACTTAATGGAATGCTGTTTATGCTCTGAATTGACAGTAAGGCTTCATTAACTTGATTCTCCCAACTAGCCCTCAGCTCATTGGACATTGTGTATGGCCTGAATTGACAGTAAGGCTTCATTAACTTGCTGTTCCTGACTAGGCCTCAGCTCATGGGACACTGTGTATGGCCTGAATTTACAGTAACCTACCTTGGCACACAAAGCTCCTATGACCCACGCTACATTCTACTACAGTTTGGAGGAGGGTGGACCATGGATGATGGGATTTGATGTACCTCCATGGATTATGGGATCTGTAGTACTTTCAAACCCTTCATTCCCCACAGACCACTGTGGCCCAGAACCAAGACCGATAAAGACCCAACTTGGCACACAGTGCCCCCATGACCCACACTCTATCCAACTGCAGTTTAGAGGAGGGCACACCATGGATGATGGGATTTCAAGTACCTCCACTCACTTCCAAAGTACCCAACCCGCACAAGCATCAACCTCTACATCAACACAGCAGACGGAAAGACAAAAAACATTGTATATCCACAAGCTATGCAGAACGCCAGCAACACCACACACCAACAACTCCACATGACTTCAACATCCCATCCACCAGAACAACCCACAACGACACAGCCATGACCCCACCAAGACCATAACTAACATCAATTCCAACCCTTACATACTCAGACTTTCTTGCATCTCCTAAATAGGGCACAGCAACGCGTGCCGGGTACAGCTAGTCACTCAGAAACACACTGAAAAATACAGAGGAGAGACTTAAAAAGCAAATAATAATAATAATATGCTACAGCACATGTGCAAAAACGACTCCCCCGACAAACAAAACACACAATAGTATATCCACACTCTCTTCCGGACTAGAGCTCCCAGCATCCCTCTCCTTTTAGGAGAGGAGGATGATTCAAATGCACTGCTTCCGGGATGCAAGCTTTCTTCTCCTTGGCTTTCTTGGAGAGCATCCCAGTCCCTGCTCATGTCCAATTCCTGGACTGGAACTCCCAACAATCCTCCAGATAGATAGGTTAGATAGAGATAGGGGGATAGACTGATTGATCAGGACTGCTGGGAGTTGCAGTCCAAGAATAGGTAGAGATGGAAGAAAGGGAAGAAAGAGGAAGGGAAAGAAAAGGGGGGAAGGAATAGGAGAAGAATAGAACCATAGAATTGGAAGAGCCTTCATGGGCCATCATCCAGTCCCACCCCATTCTGCCAAGAAGCAGGAAAATCGCATTCAAAGCACCTCCGACAGTTGGCCAAACAGCCTCTGTTTAAAAGCCTCCAAAGAAGGAGCCTCTACCACACTCTGGGGCAGAGAGTTCCACTGCTGAACGGCTCTCAGAGTCAGGAAGTTCTTCCTAATGTTCAGGTGGAATGTCCTCCTTTCTTGTAGTTTGAAGCCATCGCTCCATTGCGTCCTAGTCTCCAAGGCAGCAGAAAACAAGCCTGCTCCCTCCTCCCTATGACTTCCTCTCACATACATGGTCATCATGTCTCCTCTCAGCCTTCTCTTCTTCAGGATAAACATGCACAGCTCTTTAAGCCACTCCTCATAGAGAAAGAAGGAGAGAAAGGAAGGAAGGAAGGAAAGAGGGAGGGAAGGAGAGCAAGAAAGGAAGGAAGAACAGAGGGAGGGAGGGAAGGAGAGAAAGAAAAAGAAAGGAAGAAAGGAAGGAAAGAGGGAGGGAAGGAGAGAAAGAAAGAAAGGAAGAAGGGAAGGAGAGAAAGGAAGGAAAGAGGGAGGGAAGGAGAGAAAGGAAGGAAGGAAAGAGGGAAGGAAGGAGAGAAAGGAAGGAGAGAAAGAAAGAAAGGAAGGAAGGAGGGAAGGAAGGAGGGAGGGAAGGAGAGAAGGAAGGAAGGAAAGCGGGAGGGAAGGAGAGAAGGAAGGAGAGGAAAAAAGGAAGGAGGGAAGGAAGGAGAGAAAGAAAGAAAAGAAGGAAGGAAAGAGGGAGGGAAGGAAGGAGAGAAAGAAAGGAAGGAAGAGGGAGGCAAGGAGAGAAGGAAAGAAGGGAAGGAAGGAAAGAGGGAGGGAAGGAGAGAAGGAAAGAAGGGAAGGGAAGGAAGGAAGGAAGGAAAGAGGGAAATGGAAGGAGAGAAAAAGGAAGAGGGAAGAAGAGAAGGAAGGGAAGGAGAAGAAGGAAGGAAGGAAGGAAGGAGGGAAAGGAGAGAAGGGAAGGAAGAGGAAGAAAAAGGAAGGAGGAGAAGGAAGGAAAGGAAGGAGAGAAAGGAAGAAAGGAAGAAGAGAAGGAAGGGAAGGAGAGAGGGAAGGAAGGAGAGAAAGAAAGGAAGGAAGGAAGGAAAGAGGGAGGGAAGGAGAGAAGGAAAGAAGGGAAGGAAGGAAAGAGGGAAGGAAGGAGAGAAAGAAAGAAGGGAAGGGAAGGAAAGAGGGAGGGGAAGGAGAGAAAGAAAGGAACGAAGGAAGAAAGGAAGGAAAGAGGGAGGGAAGGAAGGAGAGAAAGAAGGGAAGGAAGGAAAGAGGGAGGGAAGGAGAGAAAGAAAGGAAGGAAGGAAGGGAAGGAAGGAGAAAGGAAGGAAGGAAAGGAAGGAAGGAAGAAGGAAGGAAGGAAAGAGGGAGGGAAGGAGAGAAAGAAAGGAAAGAAGGAAGGAAAGAGGGAGGGAAGGAGAGAAAGAAGGGAAGGAAGGAAGGAAGGAAAGAGGGAGGGAAGGAGAGAAGGAAAGGAAGGAAGAGGGAGAGAAAGGAAGTGAGGGCAGAAAGGGAGGGAAGGAGAGAAAGGAAGGAGAGAAAAGAAGGAAGGAAAGAAAGGAGAGAAGAAAGAGAAAGAAAGAAAGAAAGAAAGAAGGAAGGTTGGCCACAGCAACGCCTGTCGGGTACAGCTAGTTCTGGAATATAGAGCTGTGTGGAAGGGCCTCCAGAGCCCTCTCTCCCAGGATATCAAGGCAGAAAATCCCACAATATCTGCTTTGACCTGGGCTATGGGAGTCCACACTCAGATAATGTGGGATTTCCTGCCTCGATATTCTGGGATAGAGGGCTATGTGGAAGGGCCCTCAATTGCATGGGGTCTCCGTAGGTCCACGGGGAACTCACACTCAATCCCTCTCCCCAAGAAAACCCCCAGGAGGGGACTGGCTTGGCTTCTCTCCACGCGCTCCTGTCCTTCCTTCCTTCCAGCCTGCCTTCCCTTTGCCTCCTCCTGTGGCTGAGCACAAGGCGAGAGAAAGAAGGAAGCCGCTCCTCTGGACGGCTCGGGCTCCACCTCCCACTCGCAGCCTGCAGCTGAATCTCCCCCCAGCCACGCCAAGAGGGAAAGGAGCCTCGGATGCTTCGGGTGCTCTTGCTCTGCTTCCATTTCGCCCGCGGTGCCTAGAGACTGGGGGAAAGGAACTCGTTCCCCGGCTCAGGAGCCCTTTGCTGGACGGGGCGGGCCTGTGGACCTCTTGGGCCGAGCGCCCCCTAATGGAGAACGCCTCCCAGGACAGCAAGGGAGCCTGGCACCAGCTGCCCCTGCCCAATGGGACTGGCAGTGGCCAAAGCGGCAGCTTCAAGGTGCTCTCGGGCTCGCTGCTGGTGCTGCTGGTGCTGAGCACCTTGGCCGGCAACAGCCTGGTCTGCCTGGCCGTGGTCCGCTTCCGCCACCTCCGGGCCAAGGTCACCAACTGGTTCGTGCTCTCGCTGGCCGTCTCCGACCTCTGCGTGGCCCTCCTGGTCATGCCTTGGAAGGCGGTCACCGAAGTGGCCGGCGGCGCCTGGCTCTTCGGCGGACGCTTCTGCGACGCCTGGGTGGCCTTCGACATCATGTGCTGCACGGCCTCCATCTTCCACCTCTGCATCATCAGCCTGGACCGCTACTGGGCCATCGCCAGCCCCTTCCGCTACGAGCGGCGCATGACCCCGGGCCTGGCGTCGGCCATGATTGCTCTGGCATGGACTCTCTCCATCCTCATCTCCTTCATCCCCGTCCAGCTGCATTGGCACAAAGCAGAGGAAGCCGGGAGCCTCGGTCGGTCGCCGCCACCCCAACGCTGCGACGCCAGGCTCAACCGCACGTACGCCGTCGCCTCCTCCTTGATCAGCTTCTACATCCCGGTGACTATTATGATTGGAACCTACACGCAGATCTACCGCATTGCTCAGGCTCAAATACGCCGTATCTCCTCTCTGGAAAGGGCGGGAGGGCTTGGCCCAACCCAAGGGAAAGAGCCGGCCTCCTCTTTGCGGAGCTCACTTTGCAAGGAGACCAAAGTACTCCAGACCTTGTCCATCATCGTCGGGGTCTTTGTTTGCTGCTGGCTGCCCTTCTTTCTCCTCAACTGTCTCCTGCCCTTCTGCGAGTCGAGGCCGGACAGTAGTAGTCCCCCGAGGAGGGACCCTTGTGTCAGCCAAACTGTCTTCAACGTCTTCATGTGGCTTGGCTGGGCCAACTCCTCGGTCAACCCTGTCATCTATGCCTTCAATGCAGACTTCAGGCGGGCCTTTGCGAGCCTCCTGGGCTGCCGTGGCCGCAACCTTCCATGTCGGACGGCCAACAGCTCCACTGTCGAGAGGGTCAACTTAAGCAACGAGCTGGCATCCTATCACCACAACTCTTCTTGTCACAAGGGAGGGAGCAGCTCCGCTCCGTTCATGCCGCCTGCCATCGGTGCGTGGAGTCGCTCGCTGCCCCACACCGTGGATTTCCAAGGAGAAGACGAGAGCTGTGGGAGACCCCTCTTAGAGAAAGAGAGGCCACCATCTTGTCCAGCCACTCACACCAGTGATTCTAGAAATCTTGCTCGGCCAGCTTTGCTCCCCTTTGAATGCGAGACGGAGATATCATTGGATACTCTGACTCCCTTTACAGAGATGGCTGGACGTTAGAAACTCTACAGCAGTCTTTCTCAACCAGTGTGCCGTGGCACACTAGTGTGCCGTGACGGACCTCCTGCTGTGCCGCGAGAAAAGCTCTCTGCCCCCCTTCCTCCCCCCTCCTGCCGAACTCCTGCTGCTTGGGGGAGGAGGAAGGGCCGGGCAGTGGCGAAGAAAAAGAAGAAGGGGGCGGGGCGCCACCTCCTTGGCCATTTCCCTAGCCAGCCTCCAATCCGCCATGACTCCCACCATGACTCTCGCCCCTCGCTCGCTGAAGCCACGTGGAGGAGGAGCCCCGCCCACTGAAGTCCGTCCACCGCTCATGCTCCTCCTCTGTAGGAGAGCTGAAGCTGGGGGGAGGGGGCAGGGCATGGTGAGGCCTGTAGGAGAGCTGAAGCTGGGGGGAAGGGACGGGGCATGGCACGGCCTGGCTCTGCCCCCTCACCCGGCTTCGGTACTCCCAGCAGCTGCTCCAGCCTTGAGGGGACAGTGCCAAGCCAGCATTGTGCTGGCTCTGGCACCGCTGGCTTGGCACTGCCCCCTCAAGGCTGGAGCAGCTGCTGTGAGAGCTGAAGCCGGGGGATAACAACACTAGACGAATAAAGCTGCAGAGCTACATTACACACAAAGCCATGTTTAGTCATGTTTTGTCCAGTGTCTTGGGCTGGCAACTTGACTCTCGGAAACCCTCGAGGAAGTCAGGTGGAGATTCTTATTGTCTCGATGTTTTTTCCTCTTTGATAGGAATCCAGAAGCTGGAGATAGCCTACAGCCATTGCAACTATCCTCCATGAATTTGTCTCTGTCTTCCTTTTAAAGCCATCATAAGTTATTTTTCATTTTTTCAGGGTGCTAGGTTCTTAGTGAGGTGAGAAACCTGGAGGTAGGGTTCATATGATTCCACACACAAACACACACACACACACACACACACACACACACACACACTTCTTCTAAGGCAGGGGTGCTCATTAGGTAGATCACAATCTACTGGTAGATCGCGTAGGGCGTCCTGGTAGATCGCAGGCAGGGCGGGAGGAAGGCTCAGTCCCGCCCCGCAGGCTCCCGACGCCACCCAGGTGCAAAAGGAGGTTGGACTGGATGGCCCTTGGAGGTCTCCTCCTATTCTAGGAACCCATTGTTATTATTATTATTATTATTATTATCAGAGGCTGAATTGCCATCTGTGAGGAATGCTTTGATTGTGTTTTTCCCTTATGGCAGAAGGAGGTTGGACTGGATGGCCCTTGGAGGTCCCCTCCTATTCTAAGAACCCATTGTTATTATTATTATTATTATTATTATTATTATCAGAGGCTGAATGGCCATCTGTGAGGAATGCTTTGATTGTGTTTTTCCCTTATGGCAGAAGGAGGTTGGACTGGATGGCCCTTGGAGGTCTCCTCCTATTCTAGGAACCCATTGTTGTTGTTATTATTATTATTATTATTATTATTATCAGAGGCTGAATGGCCATCTGTGAGGAATGCTTTGATTGTGTTTTTCCCTTATGGTAGAAGGAGGTTGGACTGGATGGCCCTTGGAGGTCCCCTCCTATTCTAAGAACCCATTATTATTATTATTATTATTATTATTATCATCAGAGGCTGAATGGCCATCTGTGAGGAATGCTTTGATTGTGTTTTTCCCTTATGGCAGAAGGAGGTTGGACTGGATGGCCCTTGGAGGTCTCCTCCTATTCTAGGAACCCATTGTTGTTGTTATTATTATTATTATTATTATTATCAGAGGCTGAATGGCCATCTGTGAGGAATGCTTTGATTGTGTTTTCCCCTTATGGCAGAAGGAGGTTGGACTGGATGGCCCTTGGAGGTCTCCTCCTATTCTAGGAACCCATTGTTGTTGTTATTATTATTATTATCAGAGGCTGAATGGCCATCTGTGAGGAATGCTTTGATTGTGTTTTTCCCTTATGGCAGAAGGAGGTTGGACTGGATGGCCCTTGGAGGTCTCCTCCTATTCTAGGAACCCATTGTTATTATTATTATTATTATTATTATCAGAGGCTGAATGGCCATCTGAGAGGAATGCTTTGATTGTGTTTTTCCCTTATGGCAGAAGGAGGTTGGACTGGATGGCCCTTGGAGGTCTCCTCCTATTCTAGGAACTTGTTATGGGCTGAATGGCCATCTGTGAGGAATGGTTGTGTTTTTCCCTCAGAAGGAGGTTGGACTGGATGGCCCTTGGAGGTCTCCTTCTACTCTAGGAACCTGTTGTTTTTGTTGTTGTTGTTACTATTATTAGTAGTAGTAGCAGAGGCTGAATGAATATTATCATCATCAATATTATTATGAATAAATTCAGGGGCTTATTATACTCACCTTTAGTTGAATTCAGTCTTAAAATTGATTATATGGCTCTCACTGAAATAAATTTCCCAATATTTTGCTTTTATGGCTCTCTGAGTAGTGGGTAGGGAGATCATTTTGACTTGGTTGTTTTTTAAGTAGCTTGCATGCTGAAAAAGTGTGAGCACCCCTGAGTTATTGCAACTATCCTCCATGAATTTGTCTCTGTCTTCCTTTAAAGCCATCATAAGTTATTTTGCTAGGTTCTTAGTGAGGTGAGAAACCTGGAGGTAGGGTTCATATGTTTCCACACACAAACACACACACACTTCTTCTAAGGGGATTACTTTGGAGATTCAGGTTCTTGTCCCCACTCAAAATTCATTCGATGACAATCTGGCCGGTCACTCTGTCTTAGCCTGGCCCGCTTCAAAAGGAAGCTGTGAAGAAAGTGCAGAAGAGGATAGAATGGGGGAGAAGCAGAGCCATGAACTCATTGAGGGAACGACGGAACAGAAACGCAAAATATTTGTGTACGCAGGCACATATCCATATGAAATTGTGTAAGTCCTCCTTTATAGTCCATGGATCAATGGAGGAGTTGGTTTTTTGTGTGTCAAAAGCAACTTGAGAAACTGCACGTCGCTTTCGGTGTGAGAGAATTGGCCGTCTGCAAGCACGTTGTCCACGGGATGCCCGGATGTTTTACCATCCTATGGGAGGCTTCTCTCATGTCCCCACATGAGAAGCTGGAGCTGACAGGCAGGAGCTCACCTTGCTCCCCGGATTCAAACCACCGACCTTTTGGTCAGCAGTCCTGCCAGCACAAGGATTTAACGGAGGAACGAAAACTTGGCCACCGGTTCTTGGGAAGTTTCCATGAACCAAAACAGCAGCAAGAGGTAATAAGGACATATTGGAAAAAAGACTGCTACCGGTAGTAGCAGAATCAGCCTGCCACCAGATAGACTGAGCAGCACTGGACTCAGTAAAGCACAGATTTATCAGTCTGTCTCTTGCACAAAGCCATCCAGTTCTGCACATCTCCATTGAAAGAACGTCCACATGAATGTTTAAGGTGATATTTTGGGTTTTTTGCATATTTGCGTTGAATTATGCTCACCCTGTTTCTAATTGTTCTGATTCTGCCTAAAGTTGAAAGAATATTTCGAACCACATTTTCTTGTGTATTTATTTATTTGGTATCAAAAGTAATATTGCACTGATTACACAGCATAGATTTTACTTGGAAGGTAAGGCAAGCTCAGATATGTTATGCCAGTGCTTTTAGTTGGCATGTCTTTATGCTGAACACGTGGAATTCCTCTGGAGAGAGAGGGTGGGTTAGAAATTGTTATTATTATTATTATTAGTTACCTTTCTGCCTCAAACTTTCAGAGGCATGCAGTTATCAAGACTATACCTTATTCAATGCTGAGGTTTCTGTTAAATGAACTCATATAAAATTATGGAATATCAGTTTATTTGCGCATTCATGTTTTCCCTCTATGTGTCTTTAATGTAAAAACTCTGCTGCCAAGGATCCTCATTAAAATAGCTTTCTGCAACATAAAATACATCACATAGGCATGGTTGTTTGGAAACTCTCAATTTAAGAAAGCTTGAGATGCACACTGAAAACATTATATAAGAATTGTCACCGAAATATTTACTTCTGTAAATATTTACTTCTGTACATCAAATCTCTGTGTTGTTGTGAGTTTTCCAGGCTGTATGGCCATGTTCCAGAAGCATTCTCTCCTGACGTTTCACTCACATGGCAGGCATCCTCAGAAGTTGTGAGGTCTGTTGGAAACTAGGCAAATAGGGTTTTATATATCTGTGGAATGCTCAGGTTAGGGGGAAAAAACCCTTATCTGCCTGAGGCAGGTGTGAATGTTGCAATTGGTCCCACTTGCTGTGTTTCCAACAGTCCTCACAACCTCTGAGGATGCCTGCCATAGATGTGGGCGAAACGTTAGGATATAATTGTTCTAGAACATGGTCATACAGCCCGGAAAACTCACAACTATTCTGGCCATGAAAGCCTTTGATAACATATCAAATCTCATCTAATCTTGGAAGCTATGTAGGATCAGCCCTGATTAGTACTTAAATGGCAGACTGTCAATAACCGGGTCTGTAAGTATGCCGTCACACCAGGTCTGTTTAAAATTAAAACTAGCAGATGTGTTGTCCTTTCTACCTGGTGGACTGCAGAGTGCTTGCTGAAAAAGCTAGGTGGTCTGGCAACCCAAAAAACACTCCAAAATAAAGTTGAAAATCAAACAGTTTATTCAATAAACTTTGCAGGACTTGGCACAGCTTAATGGTTGCAAAAAAACCCAGACTGGAAATGCCTTGGGTTGTTGCTCAAAAGATTCCCACTGCTTCCCTTTGGATGGCAGGAAACCCGATATTTCCCACCCTGGTCCTAGGTGTTTGGTTGAAGGAACCACTCCTTCCCCCCTCTAAACCTAAGACCAGTCCAAAGGTGACCTAAAGCTGGGCTGGTAACCAGATGTCTATCCTATACAGCATGCAAAGCCAGTCTCTGCAAGGTACCATAGACTCATCTGGTTCCAGCAGTCCCCCAGCTAATGGTCAAGCAAATAGCAATCAGCAGGTCAGCATGCAGGTTAGCATGCAGGTTAGCACCCAGGTAAGCACCCAGTACTTACGGTGACCCTTTCGAGCCAATCCTGGCTGGCCAAAAACACATCTGAATTCCTTCCCTCTCTGAAAGGAACTGAAACACTTTCTAAAATGGTTGCCAATCCCCAGGAAGAAAAAGGGGCGGACACCAACTAAAAAGATACATTTGCAGAGCTTTAGGCGGCAAATTCTGCACCAGGCTGCAACCCTGCTAATAATTAACAGGCAGGGTGCCAGTGTGTCTGGAACAGTCCCAGGAAAGATGCAAAAGGAAAAATGCTGCCTTTTAAAACCAAACTATGGGGCTATGCATATGAAACGTCTGGAGGACGGAACAGTAAGCTATGTTTTAGAGCAGGGGTCGGGAACCTATGGCTCGTGAGCCATATGTGGCTCTATTCATGATTGCATCTGGCTCTTGAAGGCAGAAGGGAGAGGGAGGCGGCGGGCGAAGCGCCTTTGGGGCCTCTTCATCTGCCGCCTCCCTGAGCCCAGCCTAGCCTTCTCCAACCATTGGGACGGGGCCTCGCCTCATCCTGATGGCTGGAGAAGGCGAGAGAGGCAGCAGGCAAAGCGCCTTTGGGGAAGGCTTGGGCGCCCGCTCTCTTTCTCCTGTTGTTGGTGTCTTTGAGTTCTGGTCCTGTCCTCTGGAATATTAGGTATCACTTCCAATTTGGTGTCATCTGCAAACTTGATAAGCACCCCCTCTAAACCTTCATCCAAGACATTAATAAAGATGTTGAAGAGTACTGGGCCCAGGACCAAATCCTGCCGCACTCTACTAGTAGCTGAACAATGGCAATATTGGATTCTTTGATGGATTTCCCCACCAATAAAAAGTGACAATCCAAATCACAATTCAAGTGCAATGCGAGTATTAGGCCTGGGTAGGTTTGTTCGGAATCTTAATTCAGAATAAATTCAGATCAAATTCCTTTTTGAAGCAATTTCGAAGTGATTTGGGAACCCGGAAGTTTCCTTGCCATTTCGAAGCTTTTTCCGCCATTTCTCTTATGAATAAGTAAGTGAGTTGGAAATGATTCAGCTTTTCAAACCAGTGTGGATGGATTCCCTTCGTTTCCTTTCCCTCCCGCGTCAGACCTGGGGGGAGAGCCGTGTTTAACCCAGTCTGGATGCGGACATCCTTCCCTCCCACGTCAGACCTGGGGCGAGAGCCACATCCAAACTGGGTTAAACATCCTAGTTTGGATGCGGATTTCTTCCCTTTGCTTCCCCGCCCCCCTTTTCTGGAATAAAACAACTACTTTCAAAGTAAAGACCACCCAATGAAACAGGAAATAACACTTTGAAACCATTAACGAAGGATTCTGAAGTCTCGGAAGTTTTGAACAGTTTTGAACTTTTTTTCTGTGAAAATCGGAATTGGCTTTATATCCGAACCACCAGCGCCCTCGACATCCGAAACGGGGTTTGAACCATTTTTTAAATCAAACAGGCCTAGTGAGTATGGGGCTTACTGTGATGCCGCACAGTAAACCCAATTAATAAGTGCTTTTGTCCTGCCATCATTGTGCTAGAGCAGGGGTGCTCATTAGGTAGCTTGCGAGCTACTAGTAGATCTTCAGCCCTCTTCCAGGTGATCTTCGGGCCTCACCAGCCGGATGGGGTGCTCCTGCCATGCGCGCGCACTCCCTGCGTGCACGAGCGTGCTCCAGCTGCTGGCTTTCGCTCTCGCGGTGCTTCTTTCGCCTGCATTGATGACTCAATTGACCACTTTAGCCTGATAAGCACAGTCAGCTAGAGCTATTCAATTTTATAAATCACTAGCTTGGGGACCCGGCGGTGCCCGGGTCATTTGAGAAGTGCAGCAGGATGTAGAGTGGGTCATGGGGGCTCTGTGTGGCAAGTTTGGTCTTGATCCATCATTATTGGGAGTTGCAGTGGTATCATGAAATTACTGAAGGTAGTGGAAGTCCCATCATCTCTGGTCCACCCTCCCCCAAAGTGTAGTAAGATGTAGATTGGGTCATGGGGGCTCTGTGTGCTAAGATTGGTCTGTATTGGTGAATGGATGAGGGTTGCATTGTTTTTAGGAAGTGAGTAGAGGTACTTCAAGTCCCATCATCCGTGGTCCGTCTCACACAAAACAGCACCAGGATGTAGAGTGGGTCATGAGGGCTCTGTGTGCCAGGTTTGGTGTTGATCAGTCATTGGTGTTGATCAGGTTTGTAGCAGGCTTGGAAAGTGAGGGAAGGTACTGCAAGTCCCATCATCCATGTTCTGGCCCCCTCCAAACTTCAGTAGGATGTAGAGTGGGTCACTGGGGCTCTGTGTGCCAAGTGTGGTCTTTCTCGGTGTTTGTTGGGGGCCGCAGTTGTCTGTGGGAACAGAGGGGTGTGAAAGTACTACAAATGTTAGTGTAGACTCAGATATTCCAGTTCAAAGCAGATATTGTGGGTTATTCTGCCTTGATATTCTGGCATATATGGCTGTGTGAAAGGGCCCCCAGGCTCCTTCTACACTGCCATATCAAATCCAGTTCTTCTGCTTTGAACTGGATTATATGGGAGTGTAGACACATAACCCAGTTCAAAGCAGATAATGTGGATTATCTGCTTTGATAATTAGATTATATGGCAGTGTATAACGAGCTTCAGGCCCCTTCCACACTACCCTTATATCCCAGGATCTGATTCCAGATTATCTGCTTATCCCAGATTAGCTGGCAGTGGAGACAGATATAATCCAGTTTAAAGCAGATAATCAGCGGTCAGATCCTGGGATATAGGGCAGTGTAGAAGCGGCCTTAGAGTTATGTTATTGTGGAATAGGGTGAAATTACAATATGTAGTTTCACACAAAATACCTCATTTCAGATGGAAGAGAATACAAGAATACAGCATTCTTCTGGTGGGAGAAACCACTAGAGTTCTATTTACACTGAGGAAATCAGTGGGATTTGACACAGCGACCAACTGGGCTGTGGTGCAGTGGGTTAAACTGCTGAGCTGCTAAACTTGTTGATGAAAGGTCGCATGTTTGAATCCAGGGAGAGATGTGAGCTTCCACTGTCAGCCCCAGCTTCTGCCAACCTAGCAGTTCGAAAGCATGCAAATGTGAGTAGATCAATAGGTACCGCTCTGTCGGGAAGGTAATGGCGTTCCATGCAGTCATGCTGGCCACATGACCTTGGAGGTGTCTACGGACAACGCCGGCTCTTTGGCTTAGAAATGGAGATGAGCACCAACCCTCAGAGTAAAAACACGACTGGACTTAAATGTCAGGGAAAAACCTTTACCTTAACTACCAACTGTTTTATACCATTATTCCCTTTAAGAGAACTAAACATTCCAAATTTAATTTCTACTTTTGGTGAGATTTAATGGTGAGCCTAGAAAAAAAAATCTTCATGTATTTGTTTATGAAATTTTGGCCGTTTTAGCAGAACATTTGCAATAGTTGGCTAGAGTTTCAAAATATGTCTCTAAATTATATAACATTAGGGTTCATTATACTGTTCAGAAACAGTAGCACTTCTTGGTGGCAGAAATGATGATGCATCCATCTGCCTCACTTGAGCCCAGAACGAACCTCTTGTCAAGAAATCTGCCAACACCTAAGCAGCGATGTGTCACTTTCCCCCTTCTCTGTCCGAGGGCACATCTGAACATAAACTAGGCATGTGAATGACTAAAAGCAGGTGCAGGAGGCAGGGAGAGAAGCATGGAAATCATGCATAGAAGCAAAGCTTTTAAATGGGTTGTTGCTTCCCCATTTACGAGGGTGGGTCAATAAGTTCGTGACTTTTTGAATGTCCCGTCTCTTAACTGAAAGGGAAACACTGCTCCTGTCAACAGGCATCTGTCAGTCCCCGGCCGGAGCGCCCATCCTGTTTGTCAAGAAGAAATCGGGGGAATTGCGGCTCTGTAATGACTATCGGGAGTTCAACAAGATCACGATTCGGAACCGCTACCCCCTGCCATTGATCCCAGAACTGTTGGAGCGGATGCGGGGTGCCAAGGTTTTCACCAAACTGGACCTGAGGGGGGCTTATAATCTGGTGCGGATTCGGCAAGGAGACGAATGGAAAACCGCATTCCAGACCAAGTGGGGAAGTTTTGAATACAGAGTTATGGGATTCAGTTTGTGCAATGCTCCCGCCTGTTTCCAACATTTCATGAATGACAGTTTGGCTGTCTACCAAGAACTTGCCTACGCAGAGACCTAGCCGCAAACTGGATGCGAGATTTTTGGGTCCCTACAAGGTGTTGGAGAGTGTGGGACCTGTTGCTTTCAAAGTACAGCTTCCAGCAGACATGAAGCTCCACCCTGTCTTTCATCGTTCCCTGTTGCGACCGGCGAAGGGGGTGCGGCCTGATGTGACTCAGCCGCCGCCCCCTCCTGCGATGTGGGACGGGGAGTTTGAGGTGCAGGACATCCTGGATGCCCGCATCAGATACCGGAAGCTGGAGTATCTCATTGACTGGAAGGGTTTTGGACCGGAAGAGCGTTCTTGGACAACAGCACGAGACGTCCATGCCCCGGACATTGTTGCCCGGTTTCACCGCAAGTATCCCGACAAGCCCAAGCCTCGAGGGAGGCCTCGGAGGGGCCCTGAGGGGGGATAGTGTAGCAACCCAGTTCTCTTTGTGCCTGGGGGCAGGGGGCCGCCCCGGGGTCCCACTTGCATTGGAGCCAGCCGCAGCTGATGAGGAAATGGAGGAAGGGGTTAATGAGTTAGCTGGGCCTTCCTCTCCCACCGAGAGCTTGGCTTGGGATGATGGATGGCCGGACGGCTACGATAACTGGGAAGGTCAGACTGATTCAGAAAGTGTTGATAGTGACGATTGTTATGAGAAGCCAGGTGGTTTCGGGTCGCAGGAGAGAATCAGGGAAACAGTGGAGGATGAACCCATGGAAGCTGAAAGAGAGTCTGGCTCTCATGAAGATAGCGAACCAGGGGCTGGGAGGCAAGGACGGGGCTTCGATAGGAGAGAGAGCATCGAGTCCAGCAGGAGGGGTTGGCACCGCAGCCTAGAGCGCCAGAGAAGTGCGAGATCCCGTAGCACAGATTGGCGCCGAAGCCTAGAGCGTCGGGGACCTCGCCAAGGGGATTAAGTATAGGATCCGTGGGAACGGATTCTCAGTAGCTCGGCCACTTCAGGGTGGGAGAAAGAACTCTTATCTATTGGAGCTAGGTGTGAGTGTTGCAATTGGCCACCTTGATTAGCATTTGATGAACCAACCTGGACGTTACAAACACAGAAATGTTGGACCACTCTAACAACTATCATGTCAGGCTACACATAGAAACCATTGGAATCCACAAGCATATGGACAATTTCAACAGAAAAGAAGAAACAATTAAAATGAATGAAATCTGGATACCAGTATTTTAAAAAACCTCTAAAATTGTAACAGCAAATAAAGAACAACACTCAAACACAGGGGAACTCCAGACAAGAAACAATCAGGGACAGCTAATCACCTTTCAACAAAAGATTCCCCCAGGCAGTAACAGGCCACACCCAAAAGCTGTCAAGCCATCAAATGCTAATCAAGGTGGCCGTTTGAAACATTCACACCGAGCTCCAACAGACAAGAGTCCTTTTTCCCACCCTGGACTTTCCACAGATATATAAACCCCATTTTCCTTGTTTTCAACAGACCTCACGACCTCTGAGGATGCCTGCCATAGATGCAAGCAAAATGTCAAAAGAGAATGCTTCTAGAACAGTGGTTCTCAACCTTCCTTATGTGGTGACCCCTTAATACGTTTCCTCCTCCTGTGGTGACCCCCCAACCATAAAATTATTTTGTTGCTACTTCATAACTGTAATTTTGCCACTGTTATGAATCATAATGTAAATATCTGATATGCCAGATGTATTTTCACCACTGGGCCAAATTTGTCACAAATACCTGACATGCCCAAATTTCAATACTGGTGGGGTGGGGTGGGGGTTGATTTTGTCCTTTGGGAATTGTAGTTGCTGGGATTTATAGTTTACCTACAATCAAGGAGCATTCTGAACGCCACCAATGATGGAATTGACCCAAACTTGGCACACAGAACTCCCATGACCAACAGAAAATACTGGAAGGGTTTGGTGGAATTGACCTTGAGTTTTGGAGTTGTAGTTCACCTACATTCGGGAACACTGTGGACTCAAACAATGATGGATTTAGACCAAACTTGGCAATAATAATCAATATGCCCAAATATGAACACTGGTGGAGTTTGGGAAAAGAGACTTGATATTTGGGAGTTGTCCTTGCTGGGATTTATAGTTCATCTACAATCAAAGAGCATTCTGA
Source organism: Anolis apletophallus (assembly GCA_030556195.1). Lineage (NCBI taxonomy): Eukaryota > Metazoa > Chordata > Lepidosauria > Squamata > Anolidae > Anolis > Anolis apletophallus. The sequence goes on from JARBWK010000010.1 coordinate 114,149,754, forward strand.
ACCCCACCAATGATAAATTTGGGGCCAAATTTCTCACAGAACCCCCATGACCAACAGAAAATACTGTGTTTTCTGGTGATCTTTGGTGACCCTCTGACACCCCCTCATGACCCCCCCCCCAGGGGTCCCGACCCCCAGGTTGAGAACCACTGTTCTAGAACATGGCCATACAGCCCAAAAAACTTACAACCCAGTCATTCCAGCCATGAAAGCCTTCAGCATGATGGAATTTCACTCCATGGTGAGTTGAGAATGGCAGTGGCAAAATGAAGGCAAGAGGACATCATGCTTTTGACTGGCCGTGGATCGACAGTGATGGAGGCCGAATCCAACAGTTCAAACCCTCTGCAGCACCATTTTGGGATACAGACAGGCCCAAACTGCATCGCCCCTCTTGAACCATTCCTTTGGCACTACCGCTTCCCAATGGTAATGGAGCTCCTTGCGAGCTCTTAGCCTTCATAGTCATGCTTGCTTAGGTTATAATGGGGCATTTGCACAGATTGTGTGGGCACAACATTTTCCTTTTGTGCAGTAGCTTTGAAAGCATTCTTCCCCAGCCTAGTATCCTTCAGATTGCATTGGCCTGTATCTTCCAGGATGGCGGTCATACATACTTTTGATGACATTGATTTTCATATTGAGATATGTATCTATCGCAGTGTTTCCCAACCTTTTTTGAGCCACGGCACACTTTTAACATTAAAAAAATCTGGGGGCACACCACCAACCAAAATGACACAAAATGACACTCTAACACAGTAAAGAACGGCTGGGGATGGTGGCCTGCTGGGAGCAGCTGCTGGGAGTGCGAGCCGGGAGGGGCAGAGCCAGGCTGCACCATGCCCCGCCCCCTACCCCCGGGTTCACCTCTCCCAGCAGCTGCTCCAGCCTTGAGGGACAGTGCCAAGCCAGCATTGTGGGGGGGAGGGGGCGGGGCATGGCACGACCTGGCTCTGCCCTCCCCGCTGCACTCCCAGCAGCTGCTCCAGCCTTGGTGGGACAGTGCCAAGCCAGCATTGTGCTGGCTCTGGCACCGCTGGCTTGGCACTGCCCCCTCAAGGCTGGAGTAGCTGCTGGGAGTGCCGAAGCCAGGGGAGGGGGCAGAGCCGGGCCGCACCATGCCCCACCCCTCCCCCCAGCTTCAACTCTCCTACAGGCCGCACCATGCCCGCCTCCCCCAGCTTCAGCTCTCCTACAGAGGAGGAGCATGAGCGGTGGACGGGCTTCAGTGGCGGGGCTCCTCCTCCACACGGCTTCAGCGAGCGGGCGAGAGTCATGGTGGAAGTCATGGCGGATTGAGGCTGGCTGGGGAACGGCTGAAGGAGGTGGCGCCCGGTCCCTTCTTCTTTTTCTTCGCACTGTTCGGTCCTTCCTCCTCCCCCAAGCAGCAGGAGTTCGACAGGAGGGGGGAGAGGAAGGGGGGCAGAGAGCTTTTCTCGCGGCACAGCAGGAGGTCTGTCACGGCACACTAGTGTGCCACGGCACACTGGTTGAGAAAGACTGATCTATCGTATTGAAGCCACAGTTGGTTCTGTGTTGATCCTCGCCCTGAAGAAAGACCCTTGAGGTCCGAAACGGGTGCAGCGCGACGGTATTCCCATAGGCGTCTGCTTCTACATCATCTCAGCTCGACCCTATTCCTGTTTGCCTCATTACAGGGCCTTGGATACCTACAGGCTGCTTGTTTACTTACAGCCAAACCTCAGCGCTGACCTTGTGCTGTAGCGTTTGGCCGCTCAGTGGCTATATTATTTCCACAGCACTGCTGCGCCACTGGTTTGGCGCCTTTTCTGGCTTTTTTCCTTTTAGCGTTCCGTTTGGGAGTCTTCCTGTTCCAACAACTTTGGCTTACTTTGAAAGAGTCCCTACCACTGGAATATTACACACAATTCATTTTATTCACTTTGGGATACAAACCTTTGAATACTACAAATCCTCAGCAGTGGACGGATGCATTGCGTCCGTAGCATTGACACGCCTCCTGTTTACTTCCGCATGCTTGCCCAATAGGACAGCACGTACGGACTGACGCAACACGTTTAGAGCGGAGTCTTCCTTACTTCTGCGTCTTTACCCATTGGGACGGAACAGTGAGTTACATTGGTTTATAGACCGACCCCTTTGAGATTCTACTCGGACATTTCTCTGTATTGCTATGTATTATTTATAGTTATTGACTCACGGCGCTTTGATATTTTGACACTGTTATATGTATATGTGATGCAACTTCTAGCTTTATATATGTGAATAGGGACGATCTTAGTGTGATACCCGTACATTATTATTGCATTAGCACTAATACAATATTTATATTTTGGATATTTTGTGTCTTCTTGTGTATATAGACGCCAGAACTCAGTCTGTTTTCCAGTAGTGCATTGTATACTCAGTCCAGTACTGTGTTTTGTTTTCCGTATAAGACAACCCCCAACGAGCTCAATTCAAAGTGCTGGTCTTGACCTTTAAAGCTCTATACGGTTCTGGCCCAGCTTACGTGTCCGAACGCATCTGCCGCTACGTCCCACCTCGTAATTTAAGATCATCCGGGGAGGCCCTGCTCTCGCTCCCGCCGACTTCTCAAATGCGGCTGGTGGGGATGAGGGAGACGGCCTTCTCGGTGGTGGCTCCCCATCTGTGGAATGCGCTTCCTAGTGACATACGATCAACTCCATCCCTCCTGACATTCAGGAAAAAAGTAAAAGCCTGGCTATGGGACCAGGCGTTTGCACACTAGCACAAGGCAGCATTTTAGACTGGATTTTAATGGAAAGTTTTATGAATAGGGCTCAATACTTTTATGGACGGAACACTGTGGTTTTTGTTTGTTTGTTTGTTTGTTGGTTGGTTTTCTTGGTTTTTTGTTTTTGTTTTGTTTTGTTGGTTTTTTAAAACTTAAATGAATGTGTATGATATGTTGATGTAATTGTATTTTAATGTGTAATGTTTTGGGGGGGTTATACTGTGTTTTATGTGTTTTACTGTGTTGGCATCGAATTGTGCCTTTTTGGAAGCCGCTCTGAGTCCCCCCTCGGGGGTTGAGAAGAACGGGGTAAAATGCCGGAAATAAATAAATAAATAAACTTTTCCAGTTGAAATATAGAGTTTGGGATATACTCGCCGTATAAGACTACTTCTCTTCCAATGCACACCAAATAAAAAATATTAAAATTCATCAGATTTGATTTCAATATAGTAATTTTCCTATTACTGCACCTCCTTCTCTGCCTCTCGCACCTGCGCACCTGCACCGCTTCACTGCCGTCTTCAGGAGCGAGATCTGAGAGGCAGAGGAGGAGGTACGGTAATAGGATACAGATAGGTGTGTTTTTCTGGGCCCAGAGCCACTCTATCTCTTTTTTCCATACCCAGGGCGCCCTGGACGCCTGCAGCTTGCTCCGCCCTTCACTTACACCTTCCCGTTGAGGCGCCCCTTCACCTCACCATCGGGACTGCATTAAGTCCACGAATCCTGATGAATGGATTTTCTTCTACCGTACTTGTACAGCGTCGCCCTTAATGCTTTCATACAGTCAGTACATATGACAGGGACGCGGCCACTGCAACTTTTTAGCTCCCCCCACCATATGCGGCAACCATAGATTCTTCAATCTGGATTGGAAGTTTCAGCACCCGCTCCATAAGACGCCTCCCGCGTATAAGACAACCCCTGACTTTTGAGAAGATTTTCTTGGGTTAAAAAGTAGTCTTATACGCCAGAAAATACGGTACATTAATTAATGGGTTGCTGAGAGTTTTCTGGGCTGTGTTCTATTAATTAACTTTGGGCATCCTATAAAAATACTCAGCGCAAGTAGATGGTTTAATTTTGATTTGAGATCTTCACAACTTGTAAGGTGTAGGAAGAAAGGCTGCTAACATTCCTCCACCTCCACATTCATCTCCATCATTCCTCCTCAGCTTTCATCTCCTGATACACCTCCACAAATGCCCATCGTGTTTCTCACATATACACTGTCTATTCTTTCCTCTGCAATCTCGCTGTTTATCTGGGAGATGCTTCCAAATCCCTGGGCAACATGCCTGCCCTGGCGGTCTATTTTGGTAGATGGAAGACCATGCTTCAGTTGCCTTGATTATGAACGCTCATGCCCTTTTTTCCCCCTTGAGGATGTCGGGTAAGGAAGGAGTGTACCTTGAAGCAGGAAGCTGCACCTCACAATTTTAAGGGTATTTAAGCATGGTTCTCATAGTAGATTTTCCTCCCTTGGATTTCGGTGGAAAGGAGTAGTAGAGTTCTGTGTGTCATCTGTACCAAACTCCAAAACTCTGGATGACCTCTCCCAGTGGTTCTGTCTATATATAGAGATATATAGATAGATATTAGGCATGAGAAAAAAGTTATGAAAATGAAATGATTCGTAAGAAATTCGTAAGAAATGCTACTTTTGAGTATTTCCGCATCTGGAACGCCAACCAGGAAGTGGACTTTCTTTATAGAACTTCGGGGCCAGGATTTTCTTAAGTGTCGTTATTACGTCGTAAGGGGCACCCTCCTTCTTTCTCACCACCCTCCCGCCTCCCTTGCCAATAAGTATTATGGCAAGGCAAGCCCTAAACTAGCTCCTTCTTTCGGCTGGAAGCCTGGAAAAATGTAAACAGAGAGGTTTACTCAGAAGTAAATCTGCAAAGGAGGGCACTTTGGATGAAGTGCCCTCCTTTGTGGATTTACTTCTGGAAACCTCTCTGTTTACATTTTTCCAGGCTTCCCCTGCCTCTCCTGCCTGCCAGGATCTAAAGCATCAAAGAGTATTGGGGTGAGAAACCAACCTAATGTATAATAGAATGAATGCTACTGTAAGTGCCTAATATTATAAGTAATCCAACTGGTCATATACCTACATTCCATGCACATGCAATAATACAGCAGTAATAACAATGGGTATAAGAAGAGGTAAAATTCAAACTGAAGTATTCTGACTGTGGTCCCTCCTCAAGCGGTGCAAACTGCAAAAGGCTCTTCTCTATGAGCCCGGGAAAAGCCAAAACCCGGACACAGCGTTTGCTGCCTGGGTGCACACACATACATATTCTTGGGGGGGGGGGGGGATTTGCTGCAGAATCCCGGGCTCATAGAGAAGATTCTGCAGCAAATCCCCCAAAGAATATGTATGTGTGTGTGCACCCAGGCAGCAAACGCTGTGCCCGAGGTTTTGGCTTTTCCCGGGCTCAGAGAAGAGCCTTTTGCAGTTTGCACCGCTTGAGGAGGGACCACAGTCAGAATACTTCGGTTTGAATTTTACCTCTTCTCATACCCATTGTTATTACTGCTGTATTATTGCATGTGCATGGAATGTAGGTATATGACCAGTTGGATTACTTATAATATTAGGCACTTACAGTAGCATTCATTCTATTATACATTAGGTTGGTTTCTCACCCCAATACTCTTTGATGCTTTAGATCCTGGCAGGGCAGGAGGAGTGGATGGCTCTCCCTGCCCCTTCTGCCTGCCAGGATCTAAAGCCTTGAAGAGGCTTCATGAGGGGCCAACTTCAGCCCTCCAGGTGTTTTGGACTTCAACTCCCACCATTCCTCACAGCCTCAGGCCTCTTCCTTTTCCTCTCAGCCTGGGCAAACTTGGGCCCTCGCTCCCTCAGGATCGGGGTGAGAGAGAGGCAGCAAGGAGCAAGGGGGGGGGCTCTTCCTCCTTTTCTTTTGCTGCTTCCAAGAATAGAATACCCCCTCCCTCCCTCCCTCCTTCCTATTTGGAGAGTCCCATCTAGAATTCAGTGTGATTTATTCAAGTTTTGGCCTACAACTCCCAGAAATCCCAGCCAATTTACCAGCTGTTAGGATTTCTGGGAGTTGTAGGCCAAAACCATCTGGAATGCGCATGCACTGGCATACAAACTACTAACGAATTTCGTTAGTAATTAAGTTACATTTTAGAAATTTTTGGAAATTTTTTTGTAAGTCTTTCTTTTACTAATAAAAAAAAATCCCCCCCCCCCATTTGATTTTAGAATTGCCATTTTTGGGTTCGAAACCATGCCTAATATATATATATATATATATATATAGAGAGAGAGAGAGAGAGAGAGAGAGAGAGAGAGAGAGAGAGAGAGAGAGAGAGAAAAACCACTGGGAGAGGTCATCCAGAGTTTTGGAGTTTGTTACAAATGACACACAGAACTCTACTACTCCTTTTCACCGAAATCCAAGAGAGGAAAATCTACTATGAGAACTATATGCTCTGTTCGTTTTGAGTGACATCATAACTCAAAAACCACTGGACTTGTAGTTGTTAAATTTGGCCACAAGACACCTACTTAACTAAGGAGTGACAATCACTGAAAATTGATTTTATCATTTGGGAGTTGTAGCTGCTGGGATTTATAGTTCACCTACAATTAAAGAGCATTCTGAACTCCACCAACAATGGAATTGAACCAAACGTGGTACACAGAACTCCCATGACCAACAGAAAACACTAGAAGGGTTTGGTGGGCATTGACCTTGAGTTTTGGAGTTGTAGTTCACCCACAACCAGAGAGCACTGTGGACTCAAACATTGAAGGATCAGGACCAATGCCTAAGTAGGAACACAGATGGAATTTGGGGAAAATAGACCTTGACATTTGGGAGTTGTAGTTGTTAGGATTTATAGTTCGCCTACAATCAAAGAACATTCTGAACTCCACCAATGATTAAATTGAACCAAACTTGGCACACAGGACTCTCATGACGAACAGAAAACACTAGAAGGGTTTTGAGGGCATTCACCTTGAGTTTTGGGGTTGTAGTTCACCCACAACCAGAGAACACTGTGGACTGAAGGATCTGGACCAAACTTGGCACAAATATCCCTTATGCTTAAATATGAATATAGATGGAATTTGGGGAAAATAGACCTTGACATTTGGGAGTTGTAGTTGCTGGGATTTATAGTTCACCTACAATCAAAGAGCACTCTGAATCTCACCAACAATATATAGAAACTTCCCACATGACCAACAGAAAATACTGTGTTTTCTGGTGGTCTTTGGTGACCCTTCTGACACCCCCTCGCAACCCCCCCCCAGGGGTCCTGACCCCCAGGTTGAGAAATGTTTAAGGCCATCCAGTCCAACTCCCTTCACCAGGGCAAGAAAACATAATCAAAGCCTTCCTGACAAAGAGCCATCCAGCCATAGATATAAATAAATAGATATGATTCACACACACCTATATGTATATGACAGATATAGTATAGATTTGAAAGGGACCCCTAAGGAAGGACAATGATATGTTGTATGTTCCAGAGTAGACAAACCGGATAATCTCTACATCAACACTGACAAAGGAACATCAAGATATATTGTTTACCCACAAGCATAAAGAAATTACATATATTAAAAACCAACACTTTCTCATTATTTTCCAAATCACCAGAATGGGCCACAGCAACACGTGGCAGGGGATGGCTAGTGTAGATATTAAAAAGCATGGGGAATAGAATGGAACCTTGTGGGACCCCACAGGTCAATGGCCAGGGATCTGAGCAGGTGTCCCCCAGCTTCACCAACTGGGTGCGACCCTCCAAGAAGGAATGGAGCCACTGCAGAGCCCCCAAAACCAATTCCGGAAAGCAGCCCCAGAAGGATACCTCGGTCAATGGCATCGAAAGCCACTAAGATGTCCAAGAGAACCAACAAGGACACACTCCCCCTGTCTAGCTGTCTGCGAAGGTCATCCACCAAGGCAACCAAAAGCATCTCTACTAAAATCGTTATTTGCTGCTAAGAAGGTAAGGAAAGTTTGTGGGTGTTTGGTGTTGTGTGTGAATGCATGGTACTGGGGTTGTTTGTGAGTACATTTCTGTGCGTCTTTTTGGTTTAATGTTGTGTGGGTGTTTTTAGGGTGAATGTGTGTTTTTAGGGCGCGGGAGGAGGTGGGAGGGGCTGGGGAGGAGCGAAGGGGTGTCCCCGCCTCCTGCCACGCCCCCCGCCACTCTTCTTTACCGGGACAGCGGCGGGGGGGCGCGGGAGGAGGTGGGAGGGGCTGGGGAGGAGCGGAGGGGTGTCCCCGCCTCCTGCCACGCCCCCCCACCACTCTTCCTTAACGGAAAGCGGCAGGGGGGCGCGGGAGGAGGTGGGAGGGGCTGGGGAGGAGCGGAGGGGTGTCCCCGCCTCCTGCCACGCCCCCCACCACTCTTCCTTAACGGAAAGCGGCAGGGGCGGGAGGAGGTGGGAGGGGCTGGGGAGGAGCGGAGGGGTGTCTCCTCCTCCTTCCAGACCCCCCCCGCTGCTCTTCCTGATCAAAGGAGGAGGCGGAGGAGGCGCTCTGGCTTCCATGTGCGAATGTTCTAAACGTTTGCGCTGGCAGCGAAGTGGCCGGGGTGGGAGTTCCGTTGGCAATTTTTTGGGGATCGTTTTTTGGGGTGTTGGGAGGTATGTAGGTCCGGTGTTTGTGGCGTTGTCTGTACCTAGTGTAATGGTCCAGTCGGTTGTCAAGTTTGGTGGTTGTGGGAGCCATAGTTTCTTTTTCTATATACGACATTAAACGGACTGAGCAATTTTATATATATATATAGATAGATGTAATGAATTAAGTGTGAAATATAAGAGTATGGAAGGTACTACTGATGTATTGATGTAACTTAAGAAAATAACCCGCCACCCTTGCAAGTGCGGCTGGCAGGGACAAGGGACAGGGCCTTCTCGGTGGTGCCCCCCCCCCCCCCGCCTATGGAACACACTCCCCAACAAAATTATGGCAATTCCCTGACTCCTCTCCTTTAGAAAAAAAAGGTCAAAACATGGCTCTGGGACCAAGCATTTGAGCAATTGACCGATGAGAATTTATTTATTTATTATATTTGTATACCATCTTTCTCAGCCCACGGGCAACTCATTAACCATGAATAGACATCGGACTGGAACTCTGGGCTTTGATTTGGATTTGTGATTCGGACCTGGTGCTGTTTTAATGTTTCATTTTTTTAACGTTTTATTTTTAATATTTTAATGTGTATTTGTAATCCTGTTGTTCACCTAATTGTCAATTTGTTTTGTAATGTGACTGATGTGATTGTCGGCATCTAATGGCTGCCATTTGTAAGCCGCCTTGAGTTGAGAAGGGCGGGATAGAAATTTATTTATTTATTTATTTGTCACGTTTCTATACCGCCCCTCTCAGCCCGAAGGCGACTCAGAACAGTTTACACAAGGCAGTCTCTGCCCTCAATACAACACAAGCAAACAAACCAAAAAAATAACCATATAACAACAAACTAACAATTAGAAACATACAATTGCAGTCTCAGCATCATGTTGAAATCAGTTTCCGTCACATCGTCGTCATTCTATATATCGAATTAAACCTTTATATTTCATCAGCAAATGCCTGCTCAAACAGCCAGGTCTTAACTTTCTTGCAAAATGTCAGGAGGGAGGGGGCCGATCTGATGTCTCTAGGGAGGGCGTTCCAAAGCCGAGGAGCCACCACTGAAAAGGCCCTGTCTCTCGTCCCAGCCAGTCGCCCCATGCGTCTCTGTTCGAAATAATGAAACTCTCATTCAATTCACAAGGCGGGACCGAGAGCAGGGCCTCTCTGGATGATCTTAAACATTTCGATGGTTCATAGGGAGAGATGCGTTCGGACAGGTAAGTTGGACCCGAACCGTTTAGGGCTTTAAAGGCTAAAGCCAGCACTTTGAATTGTGCCCGGTAGCAAACTGGCAGCCAGTGGAGCTGGCACAACAGGGGAGTCGTATGCTCTCTGAATGCCGCTCCTGTTATCAACCTGGCTGCTGTCCGTTGGACTAGTTGCAGCTTCCGAACAGTCTTCAAAGGCAACCCCACGTAGAGAGCGTTGCAGTAATCTATACAGGATGTAACCATAGCGTGGACCACCGTGGCCAAGTCAGACTTCCCAAGGTAATAAAGAAAGAAAGAAAGAAATATAAAATTATTTAAAATCATTGAAACATTATAAAGAGTCTAAAAACAGAAACCTAATCCATTTAAATAATGTAAACAGTTGCCCCCTTCCGCTTTGTGTGCTTAGATCTGTCAGAATGTAGGCACAGGCAGGGCTGTCCCACTTGCCATACCGTGTCCCTCCAATAAAGCTTGCCTTGTTTCTTTGTTTATGATAGTTACTAGCTTGGGGACCCGGCGGTGCCCGGGTCATTTGAGAAGTGCAGCAGGATGTAGAGTGGGTCATGGGGGCTCTGTGTGCCAAGTTTGGTCTTGATCCATCATTCTTGGGAGTTGCAGTGGTATCATGAAAGTACTGAAGGTACTGGAAGTCCCATCATCTGTGGTCCAGCCTCCCCCAAATTGCAGTAGGATGTAGATTGGTTCATGGGGGCTCTGTGTGCTAAGTTTGGTCTGTATTGGTGAATGGATGAGGGTTGTATTGTTTTTAGGGAGTGAAGGTACTTCAAGTCCCATCATCCGTGGTCCGTTTCACACAAAACTGCACCAGGATGTAGAGTGGGTAATGAGGGCTCTGTGTGCCAGGTTTGGTGTTGATCAGTCATTGGATTAGGTTTGTAGCAGTCTTGGAAAGTAAGGGAAGGTACTGCAAGTCCCATCATCCATGTTCTGCCCCCCTCCAAACTTCAGTAGGATGTAGAGTGGGTCACTGGGGCTCTGTGTGCCAAGTGTGGTCTTTATCGGTGTTTGTTGGGGCTGCAGTGGTCTGTGGGAACAGAAAGGTGTGAAAGTACTACAAATCCCATCATCCATTGTCAGTCCTCCCCGAACCTTACCAGGATGTGAAGGTAGTCATGGGGGTTATGTGTGCCAAGTTTGGTCTTGATCAGTAATTGGAAAACGGTCGCAGCGGACTTGGACAGTGAGTAGAGGTACTTCAAGTCCCATCATCCATGGTCTGCCCTCCTCAAACTGCAGCAGGATGTAGAGTGGGTCATGGGGGCTGTGTGTGCCAAGTGTGGTCTGTATTGGTCCTTTTTGGTGGCCTCAGTGGTCTGTGGGAACCAAAGTGTTGGAAAGTACTACAAATCCCATAATCCATGGGTCATGTCCCCTGAACCGCACCAGGACGTAAAGGGGGTTAGGGGGTTATGTGTACCAAGTTTGGTGCAGGTCCATCACCCGCGCTGGTCGCTGTGGCCTGTGAAAGTGGTTGCCACATATCCGCCCTTCCGCCCTCCGCCCTCCCGCCCTACGGCCCTCCGCACACATACATACAAACATTCCGCTTTATAAAGGTATACAGATATAAATTGTGACAAGGACAAAACATTGGGTGAGCTATCTAAAAAACCGCAAAGAAAAAACAAGGAACAAGACCTAAGGTCATAGGTATTAGAAGGAGAATATGGATATAATCATGTATAGGAATATTTTCATATATGTATAATCTGTGGCAGTATCATAAGATATGAATCTCTAAGTCAATAACTAATGACCAAGTATATCTATTTGTATGAGTTCAATAAAGTACAATACATAGACACATCTCTTGCACAAAGCAACTGTATAGAAATAAACAATCCATACACATGGACAACCCTGATAATATCTGGGTTGACTGTATTTATTATTCTGTACTGTATTTTGTCATATACGAGGACAGGTCAATGAAACACAGGTTTTTGGATAAAAAAATCATTTTATTTTTCAACGTAGTCTCCTTTGAGCTCTATACACTTTGTTCAAGGTTTCTCCAATTTCTTTTATTCCTTCCAAAAAATAAGATTTGTCAAGGTCATCAAAATAGGTATTTGTTTGTGAGATGATTTCATTGTTGGAGTCCAATCTCTTTCCGCTGAACCATTTCTTCAGGTTTGGAAACAAGAACTAGTCACTCGGGGCTAAATCCGGAGAATAGGGCGGATGAGGGAGCAATTCGTATCTCAATTCATGGATAGTTGACATGGCAACTGCACATGTGTGCACCCTTGCATTGTCCTGGTGCAAAATAATTTTTTTCTTGGCCAAATGCAGTCATTATATTTCAAATCCTCATTAAATCGACCCAATAAGTTGGCATAATATTCACCATTAATTGTTTTACCCTTTTGAAGGTAGTCAATGTGGATTATACCGCGTGCATCCCAGAAAACGGTCGCTATGACTTTATTGGCTGACAAACCCACCTTGGCCTTCTTTGGCGTCAATTCACCCCGAGAAACCCACTGTTTTGACAGCTGTTTGGTCTCTGGTGTGTTGTGGTGGATCCATGTTTTGTCTACGGTTATGAAACGGTGCAAAAACTCGTCCATATTGCAGTTGAACAATGCCAAACACTCCTGTTAAATTGTCACACGATTGCATTTGTGGTCGATTGTGAGCAAACGCGGCACCCATCTTGCAGAAAGCTTTCTCATACCCAAGTGATCATTTAAAATTGAAACCACTGAGCCATGTGAGATGCCTATGGCTTCCACAATCTCTCGCATTTTCACTTTCCGATCGGCCAACACCATATCATGAATTTTTTCAATTGTTTCGGGTGTAGAGACCTCAACTGGGAGTCCAGAACGTTCGGCATCTTCCGTGCTTGTACGGCCACAATGAAATTCAGTAAATCACTTTTGTACCATTGAAATTGATGGTGCAGAGTCCCCATAGTATTTATCAAGCTTAGCCTTGGTTTGAGTGATGGGTTTTTTCCGCAAAAAATAATGCTTAATGGGCACACAAAATGCACTTTTTTCCATTTTCTCCTCAAATCATGTGGTAGTCTGCTATCAATGGCTGTCAAACACAAACTAAATGACGCAGCTTGTTCAAATTTTAACAGGAATCAAATGACAGGTGCTCGTTGCCCTTTCAGTTAAGAGGCGGGAAATTCAAAAAGTCACGGACTTATTGACCTGGCCTTGTATATTATACTGAATGTCTGCTGTTTGTTTGCTTTTTCAAAAAACTGCCATTAGGTGTCTCCTTTGAGCTGGGAAAATGATTTTTTTCCCTCTCCAATTTCAGTCCTTCAAATAAACTTCTTATAGCTAGTGCATTCATGCTGCAGTGTTAGAAATTATCACTGAGTGATTATCCCTTTCCCATAAAATTATCAATAATATATGTAGTGTTTTAGGATTATTTATTTTAAAACGTAAGGGTGGAACTCACTAAGGCAGAGAGAAGACCTTGGTGGCACAATAGGTTAAACTCTGGACTGAAGACTGACAGGTCTGAGGTTCAAATCCAGGGAGAGCACGGATGAGCTCCATCTGTCAGCTCCAGCTCTTTATGTGGGAACATGAGGGAAGTCTCCCACAAGGATGGTAAAACATCAAAACATCCGGCCGGTCCCTGGGCAACTTGGTCTTCCATGGTCTGGGGCCGGTGTACCTGAGGGACCGCCTCACCCCATACGTTCCCCTGAGATCACTGCGCTCGGAAGAGCGAAACCTTTTGGCGGTACCATCTGTCCACTTCTACCATCTCTCCAGCACAAGGCAACGAGCCTTTTCAGTCGCTGCCCCAGTGCTCTGGAACGCACTGCCAGACGACGTCCGGGCGATGGCAGAGCTTATCCCATTCCGGAGGGCTTGCAAAACTGTGTTGTTCAGGCTTGCCTTCGATTGAAGCCGCTAGATAGTGCAACTGTCTATTATACTGTCGTTGCATTATTTGCGACTTTTATTTCTTGTTCTTGTTGTTTTTATGATGTACCACTGCTTTGCAGTGCATTTTAATATGTATGTGAACCGCCCTGAGCCGGCCGGGAAGGGCGGAATATAAGACTGAACAATAAATAAATAAATAAATAAATAAATAAATAAATAAATAAATAAACATCTTTGCAGGCAACCAATTCTCTCACACCAGAAGTGAGGGGGGCGGGGCGGACTATGGCAATTATGGATGTGTAACCACCGTAGTTTCTGTAAGTAGTCTGACGCTCCTAACCTCCACATATAGACAGCAACTGCTGCAAGCTACATGGTTTTTTCCTTTGTTCATCTGAGAGCATCTAACCTGGGTTGCTTCTACACAGCTACATAATCCGGATAAGAACGTGGGCTGAAGAAATCCAGTTCCGTTCCGGTGACTCTCCACACTCACCCTGGGAACCGTGGACAAGCTCCTATGGCATCCACAAAGCTCCCCTTGTACTAAATCAATCCAACAGAATGACATTTTTTTTACCCCATTTGGGGAAATATGCTGAACTGCTGCAGCCCATTGGATGAAAATCAACAATGGAGCTCATGGAAATGGAGTGTAACCTCCATCAGCCGTCTTAGGACTTTATTGAGGAAATAACAACAAAGTGTTAAGTGATCTATTTGCAAGGTATTGGATTCCAATTTCTATTGAATTTCGGCAGTCATCTAAAGCCAATACCCTCCCTCTATCAGCCAGTTTAATAGAAGAATGACAGGAGAAATACATCATAAGGTCCTTCCACGCAGCCATATTGAGGCCGGACTTAGCGCGGACACCTGATTGGCATAGCTCGCCGTGTCCCAGAACTGGACGGCGGGTGGCTTGAGTTCAGGAGTCCTGGACCACAGCAGGCTTTGCCGATCGGGTGTCCGGCATCAATATAACCCAGAAAATCAAGGCAGAAAATCCCACAATATCTGCTTTGAACTAAGTTATCTGAGTCCTCACTGCCATATATTAATAACTAGCTGAGGACCCGGCGGTGCCCGGGTTATTTGAGGAAGGCATTGTGTGCCAAGGTTGGTACCTATTAAATGTGTATGTGGCTTGCAGTGGTCTCAGGAAGTTAGTGAAGGTACTGCAAGTCCCATTGGCCATGGTCCATCCCCTCCCAACAGCACAGGATGTAGAGTGGGTCATGAGGGCTTTGTGTGCCAAGTTTGGTCTTCATTAGTCATTGAATGAGGGTCGCAGCAGTCTTGGGAAGTGAGGGGAGGTACTTCAAGTCCCATCATTCGTGGTCCATCCTCCTCAATACTGCACCAGAATGTAGAATGAGTCATGGGGGCTCTGTGTGCCAAGTTTGGTCTTGATCAGTGTTTGGATGAGGTTGGCAATGGTCTGGTGAAATGAGTGGAGGTACTTCAAGTCCCATCATCCGTGGTCCGCCCTCCGAACTGCATCAGGACGTCCATTGGGTCATGGGGGCTTTTTGTGCCAAGTGTGGTCATGATTATGCACTGGATGAGGGTCGCAGCGGGCTTGGGAAGTGAATGGAGGTACTTGAAATCCCATCCTTCATGGTCCATCCTCCTCTAAACTGCAGTAGGATGGAGTGTGGGACATGGGGGTACTGTGTGCCAAGTTTGGTCTTGTGGTTCAGGGCCGCCTTGGTCTGTGGGGAATGAAGAGTTTGAAAGTACTACAAATCTCATAACCTGTGATGGTACTTCAAGTCCCATCATCCATGGTCCTCCCTACTCCAAACTGCAGTAGAATGAATCATGGGTCATAGGGGCTCAGTGTGCCAAGGTTGGTTACTGTTAATTCAGTAAACACACACAATTGGTAGTAGCAGAGTCTAAGCAAGATACACACTGCAAGACTGTAAGTCAATTAAGTCATTTATCAATAACAAAATCATGATTTTGTTATTGATAAATGACTTAATTGACTTACAGTCTTGCAGTGTGTATCTTACTGTTAATTCAGGCCATACACAATGTCCCATTAACTGAGGCCTAGTCAGGGAAATCAAGTTAATGAAGCCTTACTGTAAATTTTGGGCCTGGTCTGTGATTTGTAGGGGCTACAGTGTTTTCTGGGAAGTGAATTGGGATGCAAATCCCATCATTCGTGGGCCATCCTGCCTAAACTCTCTTTTGGGGCCTGTAATGGTCTAGCCTGTTCTGCTGGTAATTGGTAACTTTAAAAGGCGGAATGGCAGGCAGCCATTTTCTAAAAGCTGAGGGGAGGAGAAAACAGGATTCCATTTTGTTTTCACAGAGCCAAGTGGGGAGGGAATGTTGATGGTGCATTTTTCCCCTCAGTGGGAAGAAATCCTGTTGTTTGAATGTAGAGGCCTAGATTCTGGGATGCTGGCTAATCTCTGGATATCAATGCCCTCTGTCTGGTGCTTTAGAATTTTGGAGTGCCAAGGCTGGCCAATCAAAGGACTTTATGCAAATAGCTGGCACTTAGCATTTTGGAGTGCCAAGGCTGGCCAATCAAAGGACTTTATGCAAATAGCTGGCACTTAGAATTTTGGAGTGCCAAGGCTGGCCAATCAAAGTACTTTATGCAAATAGCTGCCACATATCGCTATGGCCTGTGAAAGTGGCTGCCACCTATCCGCCCTTCCGCCCTCCCGCCCTCCGCACACATACATACAAACATTCCACTTTATAAAGGTATACAGATTGAGCCTGGAACCCCCGGTTTTGGCGGTGGCCAGGATAGCTTTTGCACGCTTAAAACGTGTGCGCCGGTTGTGCCCATACCTTGGGAAGTCAGACTTGGCCACAGTGGTCCACGCTCTTGTTACATCTCGAATAGATTACTGCAATACGCTCTACATCGAATTGCATTTGAAGACTGTTTGGAAGCTTCAATTGGTCAAATGGACTGCAGCCAGGTTACTCACTGGAGCGGCGTACAGGGAGCACACAACCCCCCACTGGCCGCCAGTCTGCTACTGAGCACAATTCAAAGTGCTGGCTTTAGCCTATAAAGCCCTAAATGGTTCCAGCCCATCTTACCTGTCCAAACGTATCTCCCTCTATGACCCACCTTGGAAGTTAAGACAATCTGGGGAGGCCCTACTCTTGATCCCACAACCTTCACAAGTGCGATTGGTGGGGACGAGAGACAGGGCCTTCTCAGTGATGGCCCCTCGTCTGTGGAACTCCCTCCCCTCCTGTCTTTGAGGAAGAAGCTTAAGACGTGGCTGTGAAACCAAGCATTCAACTATTAAATAGTGCAATAACGATAACTGAGTAATGGAATTGACACTTGGACAGGCCTTGGACTATGATCTATGTCGCAATACAGAGAACCTTAAAGAGCCAGACCAATAAGCAAAGGAAAAGAGTTTATTGAAACAGCACAGTCCACTCAAAAATAGCCAAAATAAAGCCAAAGACACTTTAACTTCCGTGTGAGAATCAAAATAAAGCAAAGCAATGACCAAATGGTCAAAAGGAGTACATATGAACAAAACCCGGATTATATCTCTCTACAACCTGCATTAAACCCCAAAAACAAATAATACACAGGAAAAAGCACTCGTAGTCGTCCACGCCGATGTCGTCATCAAATGGGAGGAGGAACTGAAGAGCGAAGAAGCGTCAATGCAGGCCAATGGTCTGGAACGGAGAAGCAGCAACACATAGCCAAACCGCGTCATCTTCAGGGAGAAAGAGAGAAGCAGCAACGGTACAGCAATCCGGGTCACAGCAAGGGAGAAGACGTCACCAACGATACTTCAATCCAGGTCAAACGAGAGTGAAGACAGCAACAGCAAACACCCATGCAGACCTCCTTCTGCCAGGACTTAGATCTCCCCATGATGTAGATCAGGGGTGCCCGCACTTTTTCAGCATGCGAGCTACTTACAATAAAACCAAGTCAGAAAGATCTGCCGAGAGAGAAGCAGGGCAGAGCAGAGGGAGGGGACAGGTCTTGGCGCAGCCTGGCTCCGCCCCCTCCCCCTGGCTTTTGCGCTACCACAGCTTTTCCAGGCTAGAGGAGGGTAATGCCAAGCCAGTGGTGGCATAGCTAGCCACTAGGCATGAGAAAAAAGTTATGAAAATTAAAAGAAATCGTAAGTGATTCGTATGTAATGGGCCTTTCAAGTTTATACGGATCACAAGGCCAATCCCGAAGTGGACTTTCTTTTACGCACCCCTGGGCCCAAAATTTCGTTAGATTATTAAATATTTCGGATGTCCCCAACAGGAAAATTTCCCCCTCCAAAATAGCTTTGCAGACATAACTCACAGTGAAATCGGGGCCTTTCCATGCTTGCAGCCTAATTAGAGTGGAAGGCCTCTTCCAGGAAGTGAAAAGGGAGCCGGAAACGATAGAGAGCCCGAAATCGGGACTCCTAGAGGGGCTGGAGGACTGACAAAAAAAGCGATTTAAACACCCAGGAAGGGGGTTTAGATAGAAGGACAGAGTAGGAGGACATAAGAACTGCTGAGAGAAGGGCAGCAGGAGTGAAAAGAGCACGGAGAGGAGAAGGAAGAGTTCAGAATCAAGAAAAGCCATAGAGTTCCAACGGAGGTCCTAGACTGCTATGGTAAAACTGAATGGGGAAAAAAAGATGGAGTGAGGAGAACTCTACAGATTAGCAAGGCCTGCACCAGAGGTAGGCCTAAGCATTTATTTAATAATATTAATAATAATAATATATTAATGCATTATATGTGTCCCTGCAAAGGAACCCTGTCCTTTAATAATATTAATAATAATAATATATTAATGCATTATATGTGTCCCTGCAAAGGAACCCTGTCCTTTAATAATATTAATAATAATAATATATTAATGCTTTATATCTCCCTGCAAGGAAACCAAGGGAAATGTTGCCCCTTGATTTGCCTGTGTTTAAAACAGTATCAGTCCTGTTTCCCTGCTTTGCCTACTTTAGAACTACTAACGAATTTCGTAAGTAATTAAGTTACATTTCAGAAATTTTTGGAATTTTTTTTGTAAGTCTTTCTTTTACTAAACAACCCCCCCCCCCCCAATTTGATATAAGAATCGCCATTTTGGGATTCTAAAACATGCCTACTAGCCACTACTGGCTTGGCATTATCCTCCTCTAGCTTGGAGAAATTGTGGTAGCGCTGAAGACAGTAGGGGGCGGGGCTGGGTGTGGCCTGGCTCCGCCCCCTCCCCCCTCTGGTTCAGGGCTACCACAGCCTTTCCAGGCTAGAGGAGGGTAATGCCAAGCCAGTGGTGGCATAGCTAGCCACTACTGGCTTGGCATTACCCTCCTCTAGCTTGGAGAAATTGTGGTAGCGCTGAAGACGGAGGGGCGGGGCTTGGCGTGGCCTGGCTCCGCCCCCTCCCCCTCTGGTTCAGGGCTACCACAGCTTTTCCAGGCTGGAGGAGAAATGCCAAGCCAGTGGTGGCCTACTAGCCACTACTGGCTTGGCATTACCCTCCTCTAGCTTGGAGAAATTGTGGTAGCGCTGAAGACGGGGAGGGGGTGGGGCTTGGCGTGGCCTGGCTCCGCCCCCTCCCCCCTCTGGTTCAGGGCTACCACAGCCTTTCCAGGCTAGAGGAGGGTAATGCCAAGCCAGTGGTGGCATAGCTAGCCACCACTGGCTTGGCATTACCCTCCTCTAGCCTGGAGAAGCTGTGGTAGCGCTGAAGCCGAGGGAGGGGCGGGGCTTGCCACGGCATGGCTCCGCCCCCTCTGAGAAGCGCCCCATCCAGCTGGGATCGACCTCCTTTGGTCCCGGGATTGACCAGTCGATCGCGATCGACTTCCTGGGCAGCCCTGATGTAGACTGATCATCTGTACTCCAAGTCCCATCCCCAGCAAAACCCCCAAATGTATCACTACTACTAGTTGTTTCAGCACAAACATCACGTACTTTGGTCCAATCCATATCACTAGACACACTCTCTGAATCCCCATCCACAATTAAAATGTATTTTAATTTTGTATGGTTATATGATGTTTTAATTTTTTACCAACTGCATTGAATTCTTGCTGTGAGGCCGGTCCGAGTTCCTCTTCGGAGGTGAGAAGATCGGGATATAAAAGTTTTAAATAAATTAAATAATAAATAATTCCCATAGTTGACTCCTCATCACCAGACCCATCATCCCCTGAGAAGCCCTCAAAAGAATCTACATCAGTAGGATCAGGGCCATAGCCAGGATTTTGATTCGGGAGGGGCTGAGTTTGATGGGGGGCTGAATCTGAGTGAGGGATGATCTACCCTAGCAAACCTTTTGTATTGTTATCCCAATACCTCCATGCATATGGGTTATATTGAGCATGATGATCAGATCATGATATGAATACACATAACAGTTTAAATAATGTACCAGTAAGGCCTTCTCGTGGACCACCCTGAGAATTTCGGGGGGGGGGGCTGAAGCTACATGCCTGAGTAGGATCACTAAGTATCTGCCGGATCCGTTCCTTCTCTTGTTCCCCATCGGACTCCTGCTCCCGAGTAGTCCGTTTTGCCCTTCTAGCCTCAACTTCCATGCTTTCAGCAGTACTCAAAGACTCATCTACAACAATCTAGATCAGGGGTGCCCACACTTTTTCAGCCTGCGAGCTACTTTTAAGAAAACAAAGTCTAAAGATCACTTGGCGTCGCCGGCGCGCGCGCTTCTGTGCACGCGTGCACGCTCCCAGTGCCGCCTTCCTCCACTCGCGCGGCTTTGGAGACCGCTTTGAGCGTTGGTGCATGCGCGCTGGGCGGAAGTGGATGGAGGCAGAGCGTGGAGCTCTTGAGGTGCGGGCTGGGAAGGGCAGGGCGGCGACAGAGGAGGAGGAGGAGGCCGAAGCAGCCCGAGGGGGAAGAACCAGCGCCGAAGCAGCCCGAGGGGGAAAAGAGCCAGGCCCGGCTCGGCCTCGGAGGGCTCAGCCTCCTGAGGGGTGATGCGATTGACAGCCGGCGAAGAAGGAAGAAGCTGCACTGGCGGAAGAAGGCTGCGGCGGGAGAGCGCGCGGGGCCTCCACCCTGCCTCTCGTCCGGAAGCTGCGGTGAGAGAGGCAAGAAGCCCCATGCGCTCTCCGCGCGGCGACAGGTAAATTGACCTGGTCAGGGCCTGAAGATCACCCGGATGAGGCCCAAAGTTCACCCAGGTGATCGCGATCACCGTCCTGGGCACCCCTGATCTAGATCAGGGCTGTCCAACTGGCGGCCCTGGGCCCGGATCCGGCCCCCCAGCCTGTTGGGCACGGCTCAGCTATGCCCCCAGCCGCCATTTTTAATTTTTTTTAAAATCAAAAATGTTTTAAAAATGGCCCCTTTTAGGGGGGGGGAGGCGGGGCAGGAGGAGGAAGAGAGCTAGCTCCTCCTCCCTGCACCGCCCCCTCCGTCCTCTCTCGCATGGAGGAGGCCCACGGCGCCAAGGGCAGCGCGTCACAGGCCTGGCGTGACGCGCTCCCCCTTCGCCGGCTACTCCTTATTCGGCTGGCCCCTCCCTAGGAAGGGCGGGGAGCCACAGAGATCGGCAAGGGCAGCGGTCACGCCAGGCCTGTGACGCTGCCCTTGCCGCCTTCTGCTCTTTCCTCCTCCTCTTTCCCGGGCGCTGTGCCTTTCCCTGGTAATCCGGCGACGACAGCTGGTGCCCGGAAAGAGAAGGAGGAGGGAGAAATTCCCTCCACAGCGTCAACCCTGGGCAAACTGCACTGGCTCCCAATTGAATCGCCGTGCCTTCTTGCCCAGTTTGACTTTTAAGAAGGAAGAGAGGCGCAGGGGAGCCCTCTCTGCGCCCCCCTTCCTTCCATCCACAGCATCCCAACGGGCAAGAGGCATGGCGAAATCGCTGCCTCTTGATCATCCCAAATGTGAGGAGGGAGGAGCAAAGGGAAACCCCTCTTTGCTCCGCCCTCCTCCTACAGCGTCAACCTGTGGATCGGCCCGCCCCTGTGATTGGCCCCACCCGTGCCACCCCGGCCCCGCTCCGGCCCACCAGGTGGTCAGCCACCAGACGTCCGGCCCTTGGGCCTATAGAAGTTGGACAGCACTGATCTAGATGATTTTGATTGATGTTTTAATCATCGATATTTAATTGTATGGTTTTAATTGTATTTGTTAATTATTATATTTATATTATCGGCATCAAATTGCTGTCTGCTGTAAGGCTGAGTCCCGAGTCCCCTTTTAGGGGGAGAAGGGCGGGATACAAATATGTGAAATAAATAAAACAAAAATAAATATATTCCAGTTCAAATCAGAAAATGTGGGATTTTATTCAGCCGTGTGGAAGGGGCCTTGGAAAAGTTACTGTTTGGATTACAACTTTTCAAATCCCCTGGCCCAAATCTCTCCCTTTTGAGAGAGGAAAAAAAACAGAGGGGCACAAATGTGCTGAATACATATAAGAGAACAAAAAGTTGTAAAAAGTTTGTTTTTGGCCTAAAGTTTCATGGACCTAAGCCTATTCGAGCAGGTGCCTCATAGGCAGGGGGCTGTCATTCCCAGCGGCGTATGCCAAATAAACTGTGTTAGTCTTTCCACTGGTGCAAGCTTGTTTTGTTCTGGTCTTTTACAGCGGACTTGTGTAGTGGCTCTCTGAATGTCCCCTCCAGTGACAATTACAATACAAATTTTAAAAGTCATTAAAGAAAGGGGCATTTTCACCGCCATTCTTCCTGGAAGCAGTGCGGAACTAAGATCTTATTAGTTCTAACTATTTGAGATGTTGCTTATAACCCATCAAGGAGTAGAAATGGAGAGCTCTGTGTCAAAGGGGTTTTGTTCTTTGCTTTCTCTCTGTGTGGGTTGTGCGTCTGTGTGTTTCTGCATGCATAAAACTGGGGAGGGGCATAGTCTGAGGTTGGCCCCTTCTTGGGTTGTAACATATGCATGCTCTGGGCACTCTCCTAGGCAGAAGCTAAGCCTGCACACAGACTTGCATTTTTCCTGCAGAGCTCCTTCCCTTCCCACAGTCAATGGTAAGTGCAACCAGAAAGAAACAAGAGGGGGAATTCAAAGTACATAATTCTAAGTAGTGGGAGGACTTAGGTTAGTTTGCAGATGCTGGATGTGCAGTAAGAGATTTCTTCCCAAATCACGCTGCCTCACCCCATGTATGCCAATAATAATAATAATAATATTTTTATGTCAGGAGCAATTTGAGAAACTACAAGTCACCTAATAATAATAATATATAATAATAACAACAATAATAACAATAATATTTTTGTGTCAGGAGCGACTTGAGAAACTACAAGTTGCCTAATCATAATCATAATCATAATAATCATAATATTTTTATGTCAGGAGCAACTTGAGAAACTACAAGTCGCCTAATAATAATACTATAATAATAATTATTATTATTATATTTTAATAATAATAATAACAATAATATTATTTTTATGTCAGGAGCAACTTGAGAAACTACAAGTCACCTAATAATAATAATATAATATAATATTATTATATTTTAATAATAATAATAACAACAATAATAACAATAATATTTTTGTGTCAGGAGCGACTTGAGAAACTACTAGTTGCCTAATAATAATAATAATACATTTTTGTCAATAGAAACTACAAGTATAATATAATAATAATAATAAATAACAATAATAATATTTTTGTGTCAGGAGTGACTTGAGAAATTATAAGTCACCTAATAATAATAATAATAATAATACATTTTTGTGTCAGGAGCGACTTGAAAAACTACAAGTTGTCTAATAATAATAATAATAATAATACATTTTTGTGTCAGGAGCAACTTGAGAAACTACAAGTTGCCTAAATAATAATAATAATAATAAACATTTGTGTCAGGAGCGACTTGAGAAACTACAAGTTGTCTAATAATAATAATAATACATTTTTGTGTCAGGAGCGACTTGAGAAACTACAAGTTGCCTAAATAATAATAATAATAATAAACATTTGTGTCAGGAGCAACTTGAGAAACTACAAGTTGTCTAATAATAGTAATAATAATAATGATAAATGTTTGTGTCAGGAGCGACTTGAGAAACAAGTCTAAATAATAATAATAATAATAATATAATCCAGCATATGTATCTTGTTTGTTGTGTCATACTGTGTTTTTGTGTCATTATTATTAATATTACTTTGTGTCAGGAGCGACTTGAGAAACTGCATGTCACCTAATAATAATAATAATATAGTAATCCAGTGTATGTATTCCGTTCGCTGTGTCATACTGTGTTTTTGTGTCATAATAATAATAATAATATCATCTTGTCTGCTGTGCACTCATCTTGTTGTGTTTCAAATAATAATAATATCTTTATTTATAACCCGCCCTCTCTCCCCGAAGAGACCCAGGGCGGCTTACAATATGTAATGGATTTTTTTAAAAACAGCATCAAACTAAGGTTATTTTTTGACATGGGAGAGGCATCAAAGTAAAGTCTGGGAAACAGGGAAAGGATTGCTGGTCTGCAATAGCTTCTAAAACGGCGGGGAAGGAACAAAGAGAGACAAGGCAGTCGAAAATAATAAGAAATGTCGCCAAGTCTTTGAGAAAGAAATTTCGAAGGAAAATCAAGCAATAATTGATGCATTTAATCATAGGAGTGGCATATGAACAGAAATGGCAAGTTGTAGGGGGATATGAGCTTTGAAGGGCATTTTTGTGTGTTTACTGTATTTTAATTCTGTTTTTGTCACAGTGTTAGTATTTAATTGTTTTTTTAAACTTCAGTATTGCTCTTTTTAAACTTGTCTAGTATGGATTGTTACTCACCTTGAGTCCCCACGGGGAGAAAGGTGAGGTATAAATAATAATAATAATAATAATAAAAAAATTGTATTCCACCCCATCTCCCCGAGAAGACTCAGGGTAGATTCCAGTATACACATACAAGATGATGATAGTTATTTTATTGACACAAAAACACAGTATGTCACAGCAAATGAGATATATATGCTGGATTTTTGTATCACAAAATCACAAGTCGATCACTTCCCAAGTGTCTAGGACTGTGTGATGTATTTCCGAAAGATGCGCTCAGATCCAAGTAAGGTGGCCTTTTGCAGTTGACAGATCGTGATTTTGCCAATGTTTATTGTTTCCAAATGCCGGCTGAGATCTTTTGGCACGGCACCCGGTGTGCCAATTACCACTGGGACCACCTGTACTGATTTATGCCAGAGTCTTTGCCGTTCGATTTTGAGGTCCTGATAATGGTGGTGTTGGTTGTTGTTATTATTATTATTATAAAATGTAGCAGATACATGCAGAAATGATGAGCCTTTTCCATTTCTGCTTTTCTACTTAATGATGAGCCCTTGGTGTGTGTGCGCGTGCGCGTGTGTGTGTTTAACCTGTTATTGTGTAAACCCAAAAAAGCCGGAGCTTCCTAGCTATGGAGTGCCATTGCCATAAATGTATAAGGAGCTGTCCTTGGCTGGTGTTATGAATGCAAAGTGCATCATTTTGTACCTTGTTCCACATATGTTACAATGGTAAGCCCCTGCCACGATTGCTCCCATTGGGAGCACTGCTCGTTGACGCAAGTCACAAATGGAACTGAGAATGTGTTGCAAAACAATTAGTGATTGCTACTCATCTTCATTGTGCCCCTGGTAGCGCAATGGGTTAAACCCTTGTGCCGGCAAGACTGCTGACCAACAGGTCAGTGGTTTGAATCTATATATGTACTCTCCTTTGCAAAGAATGCTACTCTGCTTATCTCACCCTGAGTTTTTAACATTTCATATTTGTGCATGCGGCCCCGCCTTGTCATTTGTGATTTTAGATATCTATTTGTATATTGTTCTTTTATTTATATCTGTGTATTTTTATTGTGTTATAGTTCAGGGCTGTCCAACTTCTACCGGCCCAGGGGCCTGAATTCCGGTCACTGATGACCTGGAGGGCCGTAGGGTCTGCCCCCGCCCCCGGCTCCGCCCGCTCCCCACCCCCGGCTCCACCCTCTCCCCCGGCGCCCTCTCCCCTTATTTTTATTTAATATTAAATATATTTAATTCCATCCTCCCTCTCCCCTTATTTTTATTCAATATTAAATATATTTAATTCCATCCTCCCCTCTCCCCTTATTTTTATTTAATATTAAATATATTTAATTCCATCCTCCCATCTCCCTTATTTTTATTTAATATTAAATATATTTAATTCCATCCTCCCATCTCCCTTATTTTTATTTAATATTAAATATATTTAATTCCATCCTCCCATCTCCCGTTTTTTTATTTTTATTTAATATTAAATATATTTAATTCCATCCTCCCCTCTCCCCTTATTTTTATTTAATATTAAATATATTTAATTCCATCCTCCCATCCCCTTATTTTTATTTAATATTAAATATATTTAATTCCATCCTCCCCTCTCCCCTTATTTTTATTTAATATTAAATATATTTAATTCCATCCTCCCCTCCCCTATTTTTATTTAATATTAAATATATTTAATTCCATCCTCCCCTCTCCCCTTATTTTTTATTTAATATTAAATATATTTAATTCCATCCTCCCATCTCCCCTTATTTTTATTTAATATTAAATATATTTAATTCCATCCTCCCCTCTCCCCTTATTTTTATTTAATATTAAATATATTTAATTCCATCCTCCCCTCTCCCCTTATTTTTATTTAATATTAAATATATTTAATTCCATACTCCTCTCTCCCCTTATTTTTATTTAATATTAAATATATTTAATTCCATCCTCCCATCTCCCCTTATTTTAATGTATCCCATCTCCCCTTATTTCATCTTTAAATATATTTAATTTTATATTTAATACATGAGGGGGAGATGGGGGAAATGAGGAGCCCCTGAGGAGCCCCCTGCTTCGGCCTACATTTTCCAAACGCGCAGGATCCAGGAGTACCCGGACGACGAGAGAGGCAACGACCGACTGAGTCGAAGAAGGTCCTCATCGCGTCTGTGGGCCTCAGAGATCCAGTAGTAGAGTAGCCGAAGAGTATCGCTAGAATACGCAATCCAACGCCGTCGTGTTCTCGCCTTGACAGCGAAATCCTGTGTGGATTGCATATTCTCGCGATACTTGCTCCAAACCCGGAAGTAGGTTTTTTTTTAATTTTTATTATTTATTTTATTTTTCAATTTTTATTTTTTATTAAAAAGCTTAGGGGGGCGTAGGGAAGGGGCTGGGGGGCCGTATACGGCCCCCGGGCCGCCAGTTGGACAGCCCTGTTATAGTTGATGTTTTGATTTTATTTTATTGTAATCTGTTGTTTGGACATGTGAACCGTCCCAAGTCCCCATCGGAAAGATGGTATAAATAAAGATTATTATTATTATTATTTTAATCTGGGGAGAGCGGGTTGAGCTCCCTCTGTCATCTCCAGCTTCCCATGCAGGGACATGAGAGAAGCCTCCCACAAGGATGGTAACAAATATCAAAAATCTGGGTGTCTCCTGGGCAACATCCTTGCAGATGGCCAATTCTCTCACACCAGAAGCGACTTGCAGTTTCTCAAGTCACTCCTGACACCAAAAAAACCCCTTCAGTATTGTACCTAGAAATGAATAACATGAATCTGATGTAAATAGACATTGTATAATATTGTGTTGATAATGATAAAACAATTTAAAAAATTTTTTTTAAAAAGAAAGTACAGTGGAAACTGTACCCTATTGTTGAAACGTTGTAACCATAAGATTTGTACCTCTTAGGAGACTTGTTTGCAACCAACTAAGCTCTGAACTCTGTTATAAAATAAACTATTGAACATCTTTATTTAAAAAAAAACCCTTCATTATTTCTGCTTGTGTGTTATTGATCCATTTCTCTCTCTCTCTAGAACTTGGTTTGGGAATGCCTTGGACGTCTCATCTGACATTTGATCATTGGTACTCTTGAATGACTAGCCTCGACAGCTCTGCTAACTTCAGGAAATGACGCTCCCTCAAATGTTTACCCTCATCGTGCTCTTCCTGTGCTTCCTAGAAGCTAGCACTGGTAAGAAGAGCAAAGAGACCAGTGAGAAGGTGCTGCCTGCCTTCCCTTGGGCACAGTCGGGACAGTTCTCCACCTCAAAGAAACATTTGTGCACTTGGCAGCTGGCCCCTGGGGATGGAGCCACTGAGATCCGGCTCAGCTGTCACCCGCCAGGTGAGGACAACAGCCAGGGACAGCAGTGTGTCTATCGAGGCCAGCCAGAGCTATGTCCTGCCTACAACTCCAAAGGCCGCCAGTTCTGGAAGCAGATCTTGGGCAAGCTGCGCAAGAAGCACCACCCATGCAAGGAGACAAGTCCACTCAAGTCTCGGCTTTGTAGCGGCAAGAAGGGGGGATCCGAAGCGCAGCTACACCTGGTTGTTGCCCCCTTCAGCACAGAAGCCCCAGCGACGGTGGAGAGCACTACTAAAGTGAGGCCCAAGGGGAAAGGTCGCCCTAAGGATCCACCATCTCAGCAGAAAGCACCCAGGGACCGGGCGCAAGGCAGCCCAGGGAAGGCCGATACCCCGGAAAAGCGGAACAAAGGGGGAAAGAGAAAAGGAGGCCCCAACCCCTCCACAGCCCCAACCCAGGCACCCAACCGGCAGCCGACGGCCATTGTGGGGGGATCTGAACAGCCCACGCAGCTCAATGCGGACGCAGTAGAGGCTTACTGCGAAGAGAAGTGGCACTCCCTATGTAACTTCTTTGTGAATTTCTGGAATGGTTGAAGCAACAAGAGAAAAAGGGGGGCACCGGGAGTGGGGGAGTGTACAGCAGAGAACCTAGTTAGAAATAGGGTTGGAAGGCAAGTGGTGTGCTTTGGACATTTACTTTTGGGGTCTGCAGTTTTCAGAGTTCCCCAGCCAGTATGACCAATGTTGATGGTGGCTAGAGGATTCTGGAAGTAGTACTTCTCCCCAAAATAACTTTTTCGAAGGTTTGGGATAACAAGGAGCAAAGATGAGGCAAGTGAAAGGAAGAGCCAGTTGAATATGGACAGATGAAAGCCAACAGAATATGAGGCAAAGATCTCGGATTGTAAGGGGGATGGTGTTCAACAATGACCTATTGTTTTACTCATTCCTACTAATCATGCAGTGGCTGTTAATGAAGAGATGGAGGATAAGGAGCTGTGGGTTAGTATGAAAAGCATACCCTTCCTTCTATGTTAGGCATACTCTGACAACAAGTAGGTTGCTCTACTTTATCGGAAAATGTATTCCCTACCATCTACCGAGTAGGTCAGTGTTTCCCAACCTTTTTTGAGCCGCGGCACACTTTTTACATTTGCAAAATCCTGGGGCACACCACCAACCAAAATGACACAAAATGACACTCTAACACAGTCATACATAGAGTTAAGATGTTTTTAAAATGTATTTATACACTCAGTGTGAAATCTGGGCCTGTTTCAATGAACTCAACATAGGTATCCTGGCAGGAATGGCAGAAAGACACAAACTTCCCACACAGAACTCCCGTAACCAAAAGAAAATGCTATAAGAGTTTGGTGGGCATTGACCTTGAGTTTTGGAGTTGTAGTTCACCTATATCCAGAGAGCACTGTGGACTCAAACAATGTTGGATCAGGACCAAACTTGGCATGAATACTCAATATGCCCAAATATGAACGCAGATGGAGTTCAAGGGAAATAGACCTTGACATTTGGGAGTTGTAGTTGCTGGGATTTATAGTTCCCCTACAATCAAAGAGCATTCTGAACCCCACCAATGATAGAACTGGGCCAAACTTCCCACACAGAACCCCCAGGAGGCAAGAGGAGGTCTCTACTTGGGGAAAGGGAGGCGGGCCTTTCCAGTGCCGGCCTTTGGCATTCCGCCATGTAGCGGCGTGGGCGACGGGTTCTGGGAGGGCATCGCCGCCTGCGAGGCGCCGCCACGCTGGCCGCCCCTCCGCCCAGCGCCTCCTGCCGGGGAGCCAGTGCTCCCCGCCGGCGGCGCCGCCCGGTGATGCCGGCGGCGCGGGCGGCGATGGAAGCCACGCTGGGCGTCACTGCGCATGTGCAGGCGTGCGTGGCGCTTTTCGCGCAGCTGCGTGACGTCACCACGCATGCGCCAGTGCGCGTGACGTCGCCGCATAGCTGCGTGTGACGTCACCACGCATGCGCAGGTGTGCGTGATGTCGCCGCACAGCTGCGTGTGACGTCACCGCGCATGCGCAGGCGTGCGTCATGCATGCCTGCGCATGCGCGATGACGTCGCCGTGCGGGCTGCCGCGTCCAGCAGCATGGGGGGGGTGCAGAAATGAGGCTCGCCTACCCCCCCAGGAGAGGTGAGACCGCCCCTGGGCCTTCCCAATGCATGGAGAGGGAGAGACCAAGTAGACAACGGGTGGGGAGGGGGGTTGTTGTAATTTTGTGCCTTTATTGAGGTAGGTTTCTTAGGGTTTTTATACTTCAACACACTAGACTCCCCCCCCCCCCTTTCCTGGAGGTTCCAATTTCCCACGGCACACCTGATGATCGCTCACGGCACACTAGTGTGCCCTGGCACACTGGTTGGGAAACACTGGAGTAGGTAACTCCCAATTTAATCAAAAGAATATTGTGATTATTACATTTGAATCATGTGCCAAATTCTTCCTTTTTTTCCCTAGAAGATATCTAACATTTGTTCTAGCGTTTGGTGAGATAGAGATTGCTAGGCGTTAACCGTTTTGTTAATGATAATAATAAATGAAATTCTTTTACAGCAGCCTGCTATTGTGATTTTATTGTGTTACCACCATTTCTCTTATTTGCTTGGAGAAAGCCATCAAGACTATGGATTTCAACCAACAGTTGTACAAGTAACTACAGCTCCCTAAACCCCACAAATTTTGGGATTCTGGGTCTAACGATGCAAAAAAGTAACTTTTCCTTGCATTGCTTTGAAGCCCCCTACGTCAGTTATTCCCCCCCATAAATGCATATCAAGCCAAAGTACGGTAAAATAATTGAGAATAGGTATACATGATGTTCCCTGGGATTTCTCCTATGCCCAGACCCATTAGCTTCATGCAAAGTAGTGATAACAACTGCTTGCCCTCAGTTCATTCCTCAAGAACCATAAGGAAACCATCAGAGCCAGCCCTACCATTGGGCAGAGCAAGGCCACCACTTCAGTTAGAACAGTGCTTCTCAACCTTCCTAATGCCGCAACCCCTTAATACCGTTCCTCATGTTGCGGTGACCCTCAACCATAAAATTATTTTTGTTACTACTTCATAACAGTAATGTTGCTACTCTTATGAATCATAATGTTAATATCTGATATGCAGGATGGATTTTCATTCACTGGACCAAATTTGGCACAAATGCCCAATACGCTCAAATTGGAATACTTGTGGGGTGGGGCGGTGTTTTTGTCATTTGGGATTTGTAGTTGTTGGGATTTATACTTAACTACTAGGCATGGTTTAGAATCCTAAAATGGTGAATCGTAAATCAAATGGGGGGGGGGGATTTTTTTTTATTAGTATATCAAAGACTTAAAAAATTTCCCAAAAATTTCGGAAATATAACTTAATTACTTACGAAATTCGTTAGTAGTTCTAAAGTAGGCAAAAGCAGGGAAACAGGACTGATACCGTTTTAAACACAGGAAAATCAAGGGGCAACATATCCCGTGGTTTCCGTGCAGGGAGATATAAAGCATTAATATAGTATTATTCTTCATATTATTAACGGACAGGGTTCCTTTGCAGGGGACACATATAATGCATTAATATATTATTATTATTAATATTATTAAAGGACAGGGTTCCTTTGCAGGACACATATAATGCATTAATATATTATTATTATTAATATTATTAAATAAATGCCTAGGCCTACCTCTGGTGCAGGCCTTGCTAATCTGTGTAGAGTTCTCCTCACTCCATCTTTTTTTCCCATTCAGTTTTACCATAGCAGTCTAGGACCTCCGTTGGAACTCTATGGCTTTTCTTGATTCTGAACTCTTCCTTCTCCTCTCCATGCTCTTTTCACTCCTGCTGCCCCTTCTCTCAGCAGTTCTTATGTCCTCCCTACTCTGTTCTTCTATCTAAACCCCCTTCCTGGGTGTTTAAATCGCTTTTTCGTCAGTCCTCCAGCCCCTCTAGGAGTCGATTTCGGCTCTCTATGGTTTCAGCCCTTTTCACTTCCTGGAGGAGGCCTTCCACTCTAATTAGGCTTCAAGCATGGAAAGGCCCGATTTCACTGTGAGTTATGTCTGCAAAGCTATTTTGGAGGGGAAATTTTTCCTGTTGGGGGGACATCCGAAATATTTAATAATCTAACGAGAATTTTGGGCCCAGGGTGCGTAAAGAAAGTCCACTTCGGGGGATTGGCCTTGCGATCCGTATAAACTTGAAAGGCCCATTACATACGAATCACTTACGATTTCTTTTAATTTCCGTTTCATTTTTCTCATGCCTATTAACTACCATCAAAGAGTGTTCTGAACTACACCCATGATGGAATCAAGAGAAACTTGGCACACAGAACTCCCATGACTAACAGAAAATACTGGAAGGGTTTGATGGGCATTGAGTTTGAGTTTTGGAGTTGTAGTTCACCTACATCCAGAGAGCACTGTGGACTCAAACAACGATGGATTTGGACCAAACTTGGCATGAGTACTTAATATGCTCAAATGTGAACACTGGTGGATTTTAAGAAAAACAGACCTTGACATTTGGGAGTTGTAGCTGCTGGGATTTATAGTTTACCTACAATCAAAGAGCATTCTGAACCCCACCAACGATAGAATTGGGCCAAACCTCTCACGCAGAACCCCCATGACCAACAGAAAATAGTGTGTTTTTTGATGGTCTTGGCGACCCCTCTGACACCCTCTCATAACCCCGGGTCCCGACCCTCAGGTTGAGAAGCTAAAGGGCACCTACACTGTAGCAAGGACACAGTTTGATGCCACTTGCACTGCCATGGCTCAGTGCTATGGAATGCTAGGAGTTGTAGTATCCTCCTCTGCCAAAGAGTCCTGGTGCCTCTCCAAGATACAATTCCCAGAGTAGTAGTAGTAGTAATGATAATAATAATAATACTCTGGCACAGGCCAGTAAAGGTGGTTCCAGTGGCGATCGGCATACTGGGTGCAGTGCCTAAAGACCTTGGCCTGCACTTAAAAACAATAGGCATAGACAAGATTACCATCTGTCAGCTGCAAAAGGCCATCTTACTGGGATCTGCAAGCAGTATTCGCCGATACATCACACAGTCCTAGACGCCTGGGAAGTGTCCGGCGTGTGATCCAATACAACAGCCAGCAGAGTGATCTTGTCTGCTGTGGACTCATCTTGTTGTGTTTCTAATAACAATAATAATAATAATTTATTACCCAAATGTTTTTTTGCTTATTTTTTCTTACTGCAT
The DNA here is from genome assembly GCA_030556195.1 of Anolis apletophallus. NCBI lineage: Eukaryota > Metazoa > Chordata > Lepidosauria > Squamata > Anolidae > Anolis > Anolis apletophallus. The sequence goes on from JARBWK010000010.1 coordinate 114,182,577, forward strand.
ATTTTCTAATGGCCTTCCTTGACACTTCTCTCGTGACACCCCCCCCCCCCAAGCGGTCCTGATGCCCTAAATCAGGGCTGTCCAACTTCTACCGACCCAGGGGCCTGAATTCCGGTCACTGATGACCTGGGGGGGCCGAAGGGTCTGCCCCCTGGCTCCGCCCCTGCCCGGCTCCGCCCCCCCCACCCGCCCCCACCCCCCTCCTCGGCTCAATTTACTTACAATTCATAAGAGGCATCCATACAATCAAATATAATCTTTTACTAAGGGAAATGCAGGGTGGGAATTCATAAGGGGCATCCATACACAATTACATAATAATAACATAAAGGTTAGCCTACCTTCCCAAACATGCAGGATCCAGGAGTAGCCGGACCACGAGCAGAGGCGACAACCGACCGAGGCAGCAGCCGAGAAGGTCCAAATCGCGTCTGCGTGGGCCGCAGGGATTAAAGTGGCCGAGATTTGGCAACAGGAGTATCGTGAGACTACGGAAGCCACACGAGATTCGCTCTCAGCGCCGTGATCTCGCGTTGAGCAAAAATCCCGTGTGGTTTCTGTAGTCTCCACAATACTCCTCGAACCCGGAAGTGGGTAATTAAAAAAATATTATTATTATTATTTTTTTTTTTTATTAAAAGCTTGAGGGGCCACAGGGAAGGGGCTGGGGCCTTATATGGCCCAGACGCCAGTTAGTAGCCCTGCCTAAACCCTCTCAGCCGAAATTTTGGGATTCTGGGTCTAACAATGCAAAAAAGTAACCTTTCCAAGCATTGCTTCAAATGTTGGTTATTTTTTTCATAAGTGTGCGTATATCCAGCCAAGGTGAGGCAAAATTATTGAGAATAGGTCCACATGATGTTCCCTGGGATTTCTCCCTTGTCCAGACCCATTAGCTTCATGCAACGGAGTGCACGAAGAATGAATTGCCCTTAATTCATTCTTCAAGACCCATAAGGAGACCATCCTAGCATTGAGCAGAGCAAGGCCACCACTTCAGTTAGAAAGTTCTTGATTAACTAGGCCAGTGTTTCCCAACCTTTTTTTTGAGCCGCGGCACACTTTTTACATTTGCAACATCTTAGGGCACACCACCAAACGAAATGATACAAAATGACACTCTTAACACAGTAATACATATAGTTAATATGTTTTTAAATGTATTTATACACTCAGTGTAAAACCTGGGCCTGTTTCGATGAACACAACATAGATATCCTGGCAGGAATGGCAGAAAGACACAAACTTCCCACACAGAACTCCCATAACCAAGAGTTTGGGGGGCATTGACCTTGAGTTTTAGAGTTGTAGTTCACCTATATCCAGAGAACACTGTGGACTCAAACAATGTTGGGTCAGGACCAAACTTGTCATGAATACTCAATGTGCCCAAATGTGAACACAGATGGAGTTTGGGGAAAATAGACTTTGACATTTGGGGTTACAGTTTCTGGAGGGGGGCTCGAAAAGACCAGCAGTTCCCTCTCACTTAGGTTGCCCCTCCTCTCTGCCAGGCTTGAATTGTTGGGGTTGTGGGGGCAGGGCCTCACTCACCACCCTGCGCAGGAGGAGGGAGGGGGGGCCGGTGCTGGAATGAACCATCCGACATTGGCCTGGGGGGGAGGCAAGAGGAGGTCTCTACTTGGGGAAAGGGCGGCGGGCTTTCCCAATGCATGGAAAGTGAGAGACCAAGTAGACAACGGGTGGGGGGGGGTGGTGTTTGTAATTTTGTGCCTTTATCGAGGTAGGTTTCTTAGGGTTTTTATACTTCAACACACTATTTATTTATTTATTTATTTATTTATTTATTTATTATTTGGTTTTATATTCCGCCCCTCCCTGCAGGCTCGGGGCGGGTTACAACTATATAAA